>CM062218.1:10000-170000 GCA_031216445.1 Lateolabrax maculatus
AAGAAACTACAAGCCACAGACAACACTTTATTTATCCAAAGGAATTTGGATAAATCTGTGACTCCACCTTCACCTAAAGATGAAACCTTCACTGCTGTGTCACTGTCTGCAGTGATGAACTGTTCTAGGTGTTGCAGCTCTACCTTGGTACAGTCCGCAGTGATGAACTGAGCGCTGAAAATCCTCTCGTTAGCGTGACTTTTCTTCTTCATGTCTTCGTAGCGACTCTGACACTGCTCCACTGACACTCCAGCTATATCTAAAAATAACAACATATTGATTATTAATTAATGTTGTCAAGTACAACTGCAGAGCATTATTAACATTTATTAGTACATTTATTTCTAAGTGAGGAGCTCATTCCTCACTTAGAAATTTGGCTTCAGAACCGAGAAGAGTCTGATTAAAATGAGGGAACACAGAGTTGTCACAGTGACAGAGCAGCCAATCGTCCAGAGGCAGAGGAGGAGTGTAGGGTTTGATTGTGGCATGTATGTAGGAAGTTCCCTTCACTGCCCTGTATACCAGCACCAGTCTTGGTCTAGATGAAGCTGCAGCAGTAGTAAATGGAAATGAGTAATGGTGTGGGAAAATACCAGACAAGCAGCAGAATTTGGGATTAACTCAAAAGAGGTTGAGGGACAACTCATGTTGTCGTGAATCTTGGGTCTGAACAGGGCTTAAACTATAGATGTTCTATGGACTAGCACCTGTCCCAAACAGGTGTGTGCAAAGAACCTGGACAAAAAATACTGATTACCTGCACAGACCAGGTGATTGATACCTCCTCTTCTCCACTTCAGCAGGTCTCCTCCTTTCCCACAGCCAAGATCCAACACAGACACATGCTGAGACCCCGTCCCCCTCACCCGCTCCAGGATCTCACCTGCCAATCAAATAAACAGCCAATCAACTTTCGATTAGAGATTGTCGTGTGTTTCATGTGTGTTCCAGTGTTTTAGGGGTTTTTCTTCTGTAAAAACAGAAAAAACTCCAGGTGACAATAATTTATTTTAAATTGAACTAAACTCTCTGAGCCACTGTACTTAATTAAACACCTAAAAAAAACAGATTAAGGACAAAAAGTTAAAGACTGATGGTGACGTCCTGATCTTTATCTGTATCTTGCATTGAAAATGGACAACTGATAAACGAGGACTAATGTATTGACTGACAGTACAGATTAATGATCAATTACCAATCAGGACACTTTTCAGCCAGTTGTTGAAGTTCCTCATGAAGAAAATTCTGCTTCGACTTCGAGCAGCAAGACCAACTTCCTGCAGGCTGTTGTAGTGACTCGCCACCTTCACACTGTGATCAATCACCTGACAGATCAATAACACATCATCAATAACTTCAGATTATCAATAATCTATCAGATCCGATCAGAGAGGTTGATAATCTGTCAGTGAATCTACCAGCTTCTTAGTGGGTGACACTTCCTCTTCCTCATGTTTCCGCTTTAACCCCGACTTCTGTCCTCCTCTTTCTCCTTCTGTTCCTCCTGCTCCGTCCTTCGCTGTTTCCGTCCTGACAGACTGAAGCTCCATCGTTCACACTGAAGACACAGACACACAAAGTGATCAGGAGATGATACGGAGACAAACACGACTCAAACAGGTGGGTCTCAGGTGTTGCCTGGGTCCGTCATTTTGACGGGGAAGGTTTGTAAAGATTCTGTCAATCAATTATATTTTCATGTCAACACACACGAAGCACACGAATGAACAAAGGTTGGGCGATATGTAAAAATAAATCTGCCCACTGTCACCCCAACAACTGGTTTGCGACATTCCTTATCTGCCACAATATATCATGCTAGAGGCCGTTTTATTTAATTGTCTCTTGATTTAGTGGCCGTACTCAATTTCAGCTTCTCTGTCATACTACATGTCTTTGCACCTTGTTGGGTGGAGTCAAGAACCTTGATGATTGTAATGGGGGTAATTATCCTATAGTTAATTTAAATTGCTGTGTTTAATTTAAACTTCTTTCATTATTTAAGTTGCTTTCCCCTTAGATGTTTTATTTCAACACTGTATGGTAAGAGATTAGAGTTTGGAACAAAATATTTTAAAAAGGGAGCAGAGGACAAAAACTAAAATTTCTTGTAGTAACAAGAAACTTGTTTAAATTAATGTTTAATTGATTGGGTATTCATGTGGAATTTCTTCAATAAAAGCATGTTCAAAAAAATCTATATAATTTCCCTTATTTATTCAGTGGGCATAGGCTATTTAATGCTCTGGGTCTACGATAACAGTGTATCTATTAAAGCAGAACACAGAAATTGCAGAGCTAATATGCACACCTCAATATTTATTCATCACAAGTCATACTGTCATCATTATATTGAACAATAGTCTCATTCGAGATGAGCCAGGCCTGCTCAGAATCCATCACCGGCAATCGCTGCACAATGCATGCTGGTTAGATTTATTTCAAAACGTGCAATTACAAAATTCCTCCTCCCGTCTGTACTCCTGACTGCAACTGTTCCTCCCCGTCTGGACTGTTGATTTATTAATTTAAGGGTGGTATGATTTGTAAACGACAGAGCCTATAAAAACATGTTCTCTGTTGGCTCTACTTAAACTACAGGGAGTCTTGTGATGGATGTAACAGGATGTAAATATTTCTGACTTGCTTCTGAAAACTGTCCAGCTGACTGCAGCTTCCTCTCAGCGCCCCCTGCTGCTCCAGGCTGGTGCAGTTCATCTCCAAAGAGCCTATTGTTATCCAGATTTCCTTAATATCCTGCAGGCCTGGTGGTGCAGTCACTGTGCTCATAGTTCAGACGGTCTACAGGGTGCTCGCAGCCACGCGGAAGCACAAACCGTGGATAAACAGAGGTGTCCAATTTGATGGTAGAGACCACAAACAGGATCACAAGATAAATGTGACCCTCTAAGGAGAAGCAGTACAAACGATGAATTCTTTTTTATTTGTTCACTCCGTCACATTTTTGTGAACTTCTTCTCGAACATAAAAGAGGAAATAACAACTTTAAAGAGTCCGACAACAGGGGGGGTGTGATCTGATTTAACTGGTCTGTGTAAAAAGGGTCTTACTGGTCCCTGATACTGGGGGGTCCAGTGTTTTTTACATCAGAGGAAACATCAGTTAAACCATCAGCAGAATCACACAAACATGTGCTGAACAGTTTTTACTCAGTTTGAAGCGCTAACGTTAGCGTTTATCTGTTAGCCGTTAGCTCATGAAGTTAAATAAAACACCAGTGTGATTCTCTGAGATGAACCGGGACCCGCCAGAAACACTGACTGGACTTCAGTCTGTCAGCTGAAAACAAACCAACAACCACACTCGCCGTTAACGTGACAAATAGCTTAAAAGCTACGAAAACAAACATTAAACTCACGGAGTTCTGCAGACAGGACGCGTGCGCACTGGGTCGTTTCCGGTAGTGATGCGTCATATTTCTGCGTCACACGAGAGACAAGATGGCGGCGATATGAACAGACGAAATACCGGCGGAATAAAAACAGGTCTTTCAGAAGAGAAATTTGGTTTATGTGCACCGATCTGATTAACATATCAATTGGAAATAGTTCTCGGTGGTATTATCACATCACTAATCCGTAGGAACCGTTGGACTGACAGTATTGATCATTTTATTGATCCCTTTCATTATCAGCTGAGGGAGAGCAGTTTATCATATACCGTCATATCTGCTGTGACACCAAAAACAGTTTTAATTTAATATTTCCTTTATGATTTTAAAAATCTACCCATATAATAACACACATATTGTAGTCAATCCTTAGTAATTAAAGTGTTCAATTTGGCTCAGAAATCAGCAGGATTTTGTTTTAGTTTCTACTTTAAAACTGAAATTATACTGGTTTTAATAAATCTGCAGGTGTCTGGTCATCAGTCAGTGATGTTTTCTGTTTGGACAATAGAAACTAAACAAGGTCCTGCTGGGTGAATATGTAATAAATACAATTACAAATACCAGACAGAAAATCAGATTTAATTATTTGATGGTTTTATGTATATAAATTGAGGAAATCTGACATTTAAATAGAAACACTGTAGATCACCATGTGGATCTGTGGTTTCTCTTAAAACTAGCCTGTACTACGAAGCAGGATCTGGGTTCTGCAGGTAACTTCAGGTTTCAGGAGGGTCTCTGAGGAGATGAGAGAGTCCAGAGACCAGCAGTCCTTTGGCTTCCTGATGAGTTATATGAGAGATATAGATTCCTGCATCCGGCAGCTGCAGCTCTGTTGCTTTCAGCCTGGATTATGTGTTTGTGAATTTCTCTAATATTATAGTTTGCTCTTTGTTTGAAAAAAAATGGCACTCTTCTGCCAGTAGACTTGTCCATGTCTGTGATTGGTCAGATACTGTACACTCCTGTTTATGTGAACTGTTCATGAGTGCCATTACCAGAGTGGAAAACCCTGGGTTGACTTCCCGAGTTGATAACCAGCTTCATGTTTAGCGCAATCGCGTTTGTTAGGTTAAGTGAAGCTGAAAATATACCCTGGGTATGTTGAACCTTCGTAGTCCAGGCCTCAGGTTCCGTCTGGCCATGTGACACAAACACAACAACTGAGGTCTTAGTGTTTTCTTTATTAATTTAATTATTATTTTTTCCCAAAACCCAGAAAGAAAACCACAGATAGTATTCACACTTAAGTAGCTTGAACACTTTTTCATAAAACGAAATGAGGAAAACCAGCTCCAGCTGTTCTTCAGGCTGTTGTAGTAATAATAATGTAATGTTTTCATGTTCAGAATTTTTTATTTGTGTTACTGTGACTGCTTATTTAAATATTTGTTTCATCTCTTAAACATCCTTTATGTGTAAATTGATTATTTGTTCTAATGTAATCTGATTGTTTATTGTAATGTATTATCATTATTTATTCTTATATGTTTATTCAAATGTGATGGTTAATACTTGTACCCAGGACTCTGAAATAAATTCTGTAAAATGTGTTCTGAGTTCTGGTGTTTCAGATCTTGATTTAACAGTGTACATGCAGTGTGTTTTACAGTGTAGATGTAGTGACTGTACACGTCCAGCTGGTGAAGCTGTGAATCTTTGACCTTCATCTGCAGTCCATCAGGAGTAAAAACACACATTCAAACAAATGTTGATGTTTTAATGGAAATATTTATTTAGTGAAGATTTAAAAAGCTTAAAGAATCTGTTTCCAGAGCGATTCAACCAGACCAGACAACTGACATGAGAGCTAATTGTAACACCTCGTGGTCCAGCAGCCTCAGACTTTACATGATGACAGTGAACACATCAGAGTTCAGATGACTGAAGTCTGGAGGTTCAGCCTGATCTGGCAGGTGGCACACAGGTGTGAATTTCAGTTAGTGACACACTGTAACACATTTGGTGGAGTGCAGATGAGACTGACATGGTGAAGGAGTGAGTGTGAACCTAAGTGTAGGGGGGACTGCTGCCCACATCAGTCCAGCTGTTTAATGAGTCCATAAACTGGTTAAAATCAACAGACATGAAGAAGAAGAAGTTAATGAATATAAGCATTCATGTTCAAACCCTTAACAGTTACAACAGAAGCTCCATTAATGGTTTATCACTTAATATTAGCAATAACATCACAGATCACAACATACATATTAAATATCCTTTTATCAAAGATAAAAATGTTATCAGACACCATTCAAATCAAATCATGTTGTTTCTTTTCTGTTCAGTAGATCATTGAATGTCTTTTTTAATTGTATTTCTTGCTTTTACAATAAAACTGGATGTTTGATCACACCCAACTTTACTTATATACAAATCCTCTTAACTTGACTTATAACAGAAATACTAAGAGTGTTAAAAATGTTCTAAAATCCTCTTTACAAATGTTTTATGTTGATGGGAACAAATCTAACATGTTTGTTGGAGGTCAGTGATTAATAAACAGAAACTTTATTTAACTTTTTTTATAAAACTGTTTTTCTCACACTTTTTAACATGAACATTTAATGGTGAATTTAATGTCAAGGCAGCATTCAGGAGTTAATTGTGTCTGTAAAATGAACCTAGTTATTAACTGGAGTCCCTTTCAAACGGATTGTGTCTCATATTAACATGTAAGAACGTTTAAAGTATACCTGACAGTAAATTGCAGGTAAAATAAAGCTGATCAATGCTGATAGTGTTGGTTTTTCAGACTGGATGAGTTGATGCAGACAGACACAGTGTGCTTCAGTTTCATATCAGCTGATCCTGGATCAGTTCCATGCAGTGATCCTGTCTGGTATGTCTGTAATTCATCCTGCTGATGGAGATCTGAGAGATGAGACTTATTACTCTGCTGGCAGAAGCTCCAGCTCCCCGCCGTCCAGCTCCCCGCCGTCCAGCTGAACGTTCACCAGCTCCCGTTAAAGATCAGTTTCCATTCAGACAACTAATTTCAGTCTGAATTCTTCAATTTAATGAAAATAACCAAAATATCTCAGAGGACACGTCTTTATAATGTTGTCCTGTCTGGTCATGTGATACATTAGGTCAAATAAACATTGAGCTAGACCTTGAAGCAGTTTGACCTTTCACCTCACTGTCAGCTGCTTCAGACACAGATCCAATCTGAGGTCAGTGGAGATAATTGATTATTAGTTGTCTGTCTGCCCATAGATTGATTAATTATTTAATCTCTAGCGATCTCTGTTGGTGTCAGGAATGAAACCTAACATGTATCTATTGTGTCTGGTTTTGGTTCTGGGTCAGGGTCAGGGTTTCCTCCGCTCTGTTTGTTTAAATGTCAACACTGATCAGTATGTGATGCTTAATCCAATTTTCAGAGATACTTTCAGGGCTTGGAGGCAGTGCTGTTGATCTGGGTTTGTTGAGCAGAGGTGACGTCACATCAAAACAAGAACAACTAGATTAAACAAAGCAACAACGATTGTACAGCTGCAGCTGTATAAAGAAAAACTCCTTTAACACAGAGGAAGGGTGAGGAATGTCCAGACTTCATGAGGAGTCGGGCCTTGTCCACACATATACAGATATTTTTGAAAATCCATGTGTTCCTCCATGTTTTGGCCTCTCATCAACAACAAACAGAGTTGTAGGTCACAAAACTGTGTTATTAAAAATGCCTTCTAGGTGCAGATTTTTCAAAATACCAGTTCCTCTCAATCCGTGTGGAAACCCTCAAACAATAACAGAATAAACAGCTCTTACTGGTAAAGGCAAATTGACCTCAGGATAAATGGATGTTCATCTGTGTGAAGAATAATAATAGGAAATTGTAATTTTGAGTCAAATGCTCAGATTCGGACTGGCCATCGGGACTTCTGCACCAGCACCCTCCTTCTCATATCACTTCCACATACCCGATGCCTGCTGTGGTGCAGCACATAAATAAGTGATAATGGTACAAGGCTAAGCAACACAGAATTTGTTGATGTCCCTCTCTGTACATTGAGTGTTACTCACCTGTCTCAACGGTATTTTGAGTCCTTTGCACCACAAAATCCTCAACAAACTGCTCCAGGTTCAACTTCTCTGCTCGTTTATTCTCAAAGCAATGTAACCAGTCCACTCTGTCCCACTGTAACCAGTCCACTCTGTCCCAGTGTAACAAGTCCGCTCTGTCCCACTGTAACCAGTCCACTCTGTCCCACTGTAACCAGTCCACTTTGCCTCTCTGTCCCACTGTAAACAGTCCACTCTGTCCCTCTATCCCACTCAAACCAGTCCTCATATCAGTACCAGTGTTAACAGTAGACTCACCCCAGTGGCAGTAACTACTATCCTCTAATGTTCTCTACTAGTGTTTAGCAGTAACTACTAGTCTCTAATGGTCTATACTAGTCTCTTCCAGTCTGTTCCAGTCTTTATGAGTTTCTAATGGTCCTGGTTCCTATCCTACTCACATTAACAGTCATTATTTGAGGTATAAAGCAGTATATTAACAGGTGTTCACAGATGTTATTTTACAGTCGTCCTCTGTTTCTCGTCCATTCTTCCTCCTGTGGGACGCCGTCAGACAGACAGAGGATGGAGGGATGGATGGATGAAAGGATGGAGGGACTGATTAATGGATGGAAGCTCTATAAACATGTAAATCTGACCTTACAGTGTTTCAAAGCCGTAGCCTCGGCTGAATGAAGCAGCACTGCTTTAAAAAGCTTCTTCAGCCGTTCAGTCGACTCTCCATTTACACAGAAAGACGTTTTCAGACAGAAGAGGCTTTGATACTCAAATACCACACAGCCCCCCCCAACCCCTCTACAACCGCCACACCATTATCATTATCACTGTGTGTGTGTGAGGGGATCTCCGGGGACAGAAGCTATTCTACCTGCTTTTCCATTATACACTTACACACACACACACACACACACACACACACACACACACACACACACACATCCACATATTTATAATAATAACAGTAATAATAATAATTATAATAAATAGGCTTTAATGTTAATGTAAGTACATGTATGTGTGTTTTCATATCTTATGTTTTTTGCTGGAGCTATGTTTGTGTATGTGTGTGTAACAAAACTATTACATTGTGTCAGGAAAAATCCCTGACCTGTTCTCCCTGGTTCATTGACAGAGGTCTGTTGAAGTAACAACTGTGGAGATAATCATGTTTATTAAACATTACATTACATTTATTTAGCTGACACGTTTATCCAAAGCGACTTACAATAAGTGCATTCAACCACGTGGTTACAAAACCTGCAAGAATCATGCAAGTACCTCAAATTTATCAAATAAGCTGAACTGCTTCCAGTGCTACATTTACATTTTCACAGTATCGCAAGAAAGACAATCAAATCCCCCCCAAAAGTCAAGACACTCTGCCTCAATAATATTGGACAGGTTATTAGTTGGAAAGAATCCATCTCAATGTGTTTTTAATCAAACATTTGTGAAAAGGTTATTGTTTAATCGTGTGTCCGTCTGTACTCTGGAGTCTGCATGTTTGTCTCTAACTGTCCTCCTGTCTCTAACTGGCCTGGACCACACAGAGGAGGACTTCAGTATCTTCTCTGGCAAACACAAACTCAGTCAAAAGAATCGTTTAGTTTTGGTCAAAACCAGACGAATCTGCAAGCTCATGTTTTAATTGCTTTGGCAAATACGTCTGGCCCCTCTCCCATTCAGAAAGAGTTCCACCACAACTGGTATGTGGCGAGCCAATCACAGCCATTTATCTGGTATAGGCAGATTTAATATGATGAAGAACAAACAACTGCGCTTAAACTTTATGTTGAAAAGAAAAATGCGTTTGCTGTACTTCTGACAGGATGTACCGTACGACGATTGCTCTGATTGGTTGTCTGCAACTGTTGATAACGCCCCTTGAAAATCCAAAAATGAGCTGAGAGGTTCCAGACCAAATCGCATTTGCAAATTACTCAGGCAATGCCAGACTACCTCTATCATCCTCTGTCCTTCATCAGACTTCTGACAGATAAGGACACCTCTGACGTCTCCTAAATATTAAATATAAGAGAAACACGTCAAAACATTTTATAAATACTTTCATCAGCCTTGAAATAATGACCAAGTAAGAATTTAGACTGATTTCTTAACCTGAGATGCCTCATACACAGGACCTGGTCTAGTTCTGGTCTGTGGTGGTTCAGGGGTGTAGTGATTCAGGTCTTACAGATGAAGTGTCATTGTTCTGCTCTGATTGTTCTTCAGGTTCTATCATAGGGATCTCAGTCTGGAGGATTTGGTGTTCTGATGAAACTCGACCTGCTACTAATGTTCAGACTCACTGTGCGTGTTTGTTAGGGGGGGATTCCCTGAACTTTGAGCACGTCCGAAAACTCCACAAAGACTGCATGTGTGTGTTTGTGTGTGTGTGTGTGTGTGTGTTGTAGTTCTGTAATTGTGAGGACCACTTTGAGGTTTACACTGAGATGACAACATTTCTTTAAGGTGAAGACATTTCTACAAGGTGTGAACATTTCTATGAAATTATGATGGTTTAATAAAGGGAGGACATTTCAATGAGGTGAGAACATTTCTATGAAATTAGGATGTTTTTATAATGTGAGAATGTGAGGACAGTCCTATAAGGTGAGGACATTTCTTTAAGGTGTGAACGTTTCTATAAGGCAAAGACATCTATGAAGTGAGGACGTTTTTACATAGTGAGAACATTTCTACAAGGTGTGGACATTTATATAAACATGAAGACATTTCTATTTTGTGAGAACATTAGATTAGATTACAATAGATTCAATGAGTACTGACACAACAAATTTAAGTTTAGCATCTAACCAAAAAAGTGAAAAAAGCAGTAAATTGCAGAGTAATGTACATATGTATAGAGGTAATATATAAATAGTCAGTGAGGGGTGGATATGAATACACTAAGGCTGGGTCTCCATCCAAAGTTACCAACAATACAACCAGACTTAGCCTTCGGTCCATCTGTGCGGCAAATACTCAACCAATCAGATGTATTCAGCGCTGTGAGTTCCCACCCCCAAAGTTCCTGTACTGTGGGAAAGTACTACCACCTAAGCAGGAACTTTTTAGGGGGGTACAATAATGTCCCAAGAATGCAATTTAGACCCTGGTCCCTGTGGACCGATTAAACTTTGAGGAATCAAGAATCAACATTAAATTTGAAAATTAATCATTTCAAAATAAGCAAAGATCTCTAAGATCCATGGATTTCTCAACTCAACATCATTGTAGATGATGGAAAACAACATATAAACAGCAAATGATCAACTTGTTAACTAGGCTCACCTTTGTCTAAAGTTAGACTTGGCCTTAAGCTGAGTTTAGGTTCAGGGTCCTCACAGATACAGAAATACTAACCTGTGTAGGAGTCTTCTTCACCAACCAACTTAGAAACCTGAAACTCACTCACACACACATACTCACACACACACACTCTCTCTCTCTCTCTCTGGTCCGTCCTCTGTCCTGGTGACATTTAGGTAGATATATAAACCGCAGTGCCAGACGCTCAGAGCCAGAAGATTCCTGCAGTGCAATACTGAAGTACTGTAACAATCACCTGCCTGCCTACCTGTCTGACTACCTGTCGTACTGATCAGGGACCTGTCTGACCTCACAGCATCATGCTCACCAGGTATGTCCATCGTCTCCTCTCTGTGTGTTTCAGTTTGTTTTCACTGTAAAACCACCACAATGCAATGGTCCACAGACATGGAGAAGAAAAACAAACTGAAATACAGTCAGAAGATTTAGTAATTGAATCTTTGAAATGTTGATATTTAGTTTACATTGTTTGCATCATCTACTGTTGTGTGTTAGTGGTTTGTGTGTGTGTGTGTCAAGCTAGTTGTGTTTGTTGAGTCGTCACTTTGATTCAGGGTTTGTGGTTTCAGAGGTCAAAGGTTAGCAGACTTCTGAAGCAACATATAACTAATAAATGATAAGTATATAAATAATAAGTATAATATATAAATAATTTGATTTTGTGTGTTAAAGTTGAAATATTATAATTTCAACTTTAAACTTCTGTTATATGGAATTTGTAATTTTAATGCTGAACTTAATCCAGAATAAAATCTGATTTAAATTCAGATTCAGACACATTTAATACAATTATAAAACCATTTAAATAATAATAATAAAACATGTCACAGAGCCGTGTCATCATGAGACATTAAATCTGTTGAATCTGCGTTTGTTTAATCTGAACCTGAATATTTTATATATATATATATATATATATATATATATATATATATATATATATAATAAATCATGTATTTGGGAACACATTCTTTTCCAAACTTTAGAACGTTATTAAATCCAACTTCAGATTGACCAAATTTACAGATATTTCCTGTCAGAATCAAAATTTTATTAAACTGATCCAAATAAATACAATAAAATCAGGCGTAACATGAGCTGGGTTAAGAAACATGATTTCAGCTGATATTGGTTGTTTGGTTACAGAGTTAGGGTCTTCATCATTTTAGTCTGATTTATGATGGACCAGTTTGTGTTAGTATGGAACGTAGTGTATTAAGTACCTTTTTGCCAGCAAAAGTCTTTTACCGGCCCTATGGCTGTTGTTGGAACTACAGATTGTACTTCTGCATTTTGTGTATTTTGTATATAAATTCTGTATGCAAAAGACTTTTGCTGGCAAATGAGCATGGAGCTCTGGGGGCCGGCAACATGGAGGAATGTTAAACATTGTTGATTTACATATACTCCCCAAATTGTAATGATACAAAGCCTGTTGAAAATCAGCAAAGTACTCCATGACCTTTCATCGCACCACCTATGGGAAGAACTTTTGAGCTTTAGGCAGTTTTTGGATTAGGTTTTTATGTTATGTTGCAGTGAGATTACAAGCCAATCACAGCACAGCCTGAAGCAGGGGGTGTGGCTGTAGCATTTAAATAAAAATATAATAAAATATGATGGAGCTGCTGATGAGTGTTCAGTCTGACATCTGTGCGGTGGCCCTGTGAACACATAAAGGTTCTCAGACTGAAGGTTGTGTTGCAGGAACGTTGTTCTTCTGTTCTCTCTGCTTTTCCTGCTGGTGGAGGGAGACCTTGACTCTAACGGTAAGATTAAATCTAATGATCAAATTACATCCTGACTGAGAGGAAATCAGATGAAATCACAGTTTGATTGACAGGTAATGTGACTGATGTATTGGTTTTTGCAGATGCTGGAATACAAGCCATGTCGACAGGTAAATCACCTGTTTCACCTCTCATCCCTCATAGATATACTGGATTTGTCTGTCTGTCCAATAACCTGTCTCTGTCTCTCTCGTTCTGTCTCATCAATCACCTATCCTACCTCTCACCTGTCTCTTTCTCACCTGTCTGGTCATTATCTCTGTCAGATAAAGACTCAACATCTGATGAAGCCCCCACAGGTGAGTTCCCACTTGATGAGTCTCACAGATTTAGATGGGAATATTGGTAATAATCTGAAAGACCTGTAATAAAATCATAAATCAACATTTCAGCTATGTTCGAAGTTAGGTTAGTCTTTAGAGATGTCCCTATGATTTTGAAAAAGAAAGTTTTTTGGTTGTTAAAACAGAAATAAAGTTTATGTCAGAATCTAAAACCACTCTCAGATCTGTAACTTGTATCTGAATCTGATTGGTCAGTTTCTTCTCATTCTACTTTTGATTCTACACGTAATCTCTGTTTTGAATCTCAGACAGGTCATAAGATGACTGAGAGAACTGGTCTGGGTAAACACAGATATAAGGTTGTATATCATCTGCATACAGGTGTATCCAACATGATAATGACTGATATGCTTTCATGCTTATAAATGCTCACTGAAGATATAAGTAAGAGAAATAGTAAACAGAAGGGTTCCCAGAGGGACTCCATTATCAATATCAACGGTCAGTCATACAAAACTCAGTTAAACTAACAAAACACTGTCTTCCCATATGAGTGAAACCAGTCCACAATACCCCAGACAGAAGCATTTGTCAAGTGTGTTGATAATTCTATTGACCATTGGATAATAATAAAATCATAATCTCTATATTTTTAACTGTTTTCTGTTTCTTACGATTTCTAATATTCATGTGAGGTAACAAACATGCTTAAACCTCAGATTTTTGTTTTGTTTTGGGGGAACATAAATGCTTCCCTCTTCATGGGAAATGTGTTAATCAAAAAAAAAACAAAAAACATATGGTTAAAATAGCATCATTTATGGGTGTCCATAAGTTTCATGTTCCTCACCTACACACTTATTTATATTTTACTTATATTTTTGCACCAAACTATTGTAGACATCACAAAGAGATAATTACGTCATAGCTTGAAGAAGAAAAATTCAAATGCTGGAAAGTTTTTCGAATTGCACTTTTACTGTTACAATACTGTGTTGGAGGTCACTCTCTTATTATCTTTAAAGACGCGGGGGGTGCAACAGTTTCACAGGGAATAACTCACATGCACTAACATTCATGCAAGGCCAGACTGGCTACCAAATCAAAGAATAGAGAAGCTCAGATTACAACACACACAGAGGGAGTGCGACTTCCTTCTGTGCTCTGGACGCCATAACTGCACTATATCTTTACTTAGCAAATAGTTGTTTGCTGCTATATTAATGTTCAAAATGTCATATGTCGCAACTTTAGACGTCTGAAAGTATTGTGACTGAACTGTGATGTTGTTGTTATTGCTGATTAAGATGTCGATTTTGCTTTTTCAGAGAGTATGAATGCCATATCTCCTGATCAGCCAGGTAAGACTTAAGATCTGAAACTCTTCTGTTAGTTTCATTAGACTCTGTAGAAAAATATTAAACACAACTTTATAGCATCTATAATGTCTATTTTTATCACACCACTGTATTAACTGTGTTTGGTGTCTCTGTTTAACCGTCTGGCCACTACTTTACTGTTCTGGTTCACTCTCATGGCTCTCATTATGCATTTTTTTTTTGGAAAAAAAGCTGTAAAAGAAATGCTGCACACAACCTGCTCAGCAGCAAACAGCAGACAGACACAGTAAGAGAGAAACTGGTAAACATAGTGCAGCATTTAGCAGCTAAAGAGTCAGATATTTCCATTAGGAGGAGGTCGAGACCAAAAACAGAGCTAAGACTCACATCCATCCACAAACACGATTCCATATGAAGGACCATGTTGCTCCCTAACTGCTGGATGTTAAAATAATAAACTGTTAACAAGTTTACCATATCAATTTATGACAAAATGTCAATATTGTGTTAATTACTTGTTTCACAACTTTATTGTCTGTTTTATACCATTATAACATTTAATAATGAGTCAGCTGATGGGAAATAAATACATTTTATTGCATGTTGAATTTAGAGTTAGGATGAACTTAAACAGGGATCAATAAGTCAAATCAAGCTGCAGTGCAGAACTTTTGTCTTCCCATTCTGACTGTGGTTAAGTGATGACCACATTAACCACAGTCTTTTTTAACTATTTACATGTGCAACTGATGCACGGACCGGTTGGAATTGAGCAACACATGTGTCAGAGGGTTAGGATTAGGGTTAGTAGAAACAGACCAAACACAATTGGAAAATGTTCAAACTTACTTTAAGCAGTAGAGGTATCAATTTAACTCAGTCCACTTCAAAATATTGTCTTAGTCTCTTAAGGATCAATTTGATGTTAGTTTCTAAAACAGAAATAGACACAAATAATTGATTCATACATCCAAGAACACAGGCAAATTATATCCAAAAGGGTATTTGTTTATATTTATGTGTGTTGTTTCTACCTGTGTTACTCTGACATCTAGTGGTTTAATCTGATATATATATATATATAATACACCTTTTTATTCCCAGCAGACATTTTGATTTGCCTTAGCAGTAAAATCTTACTAAAGTTATGTGTGACAGTGAAGCAGCATGGACCATGACCCTTTATTTACACCTGTGATTTACTCGCTATAATATGTCAACATGTCTGACAGACACAGGCTTATTACAACAGGGCTGCAGTTTTATCTTGTGAAAGCTAATATATCATACGTAATATACATATGGGTGACAGATGAAAGGGAAAATCACCATGAAGTGTGTTAGTGTGGAGTCAGGCCATCACGAACCTCCAGAACTGCTTCAGTGCTCCTCTCCAAGTCTGTGGAACCCTGTTGGAGGGATGAACACCTTCCTCCACAAGATATTCCCTTATTTATATATCTTAGCTTTATTTAATCAGATCATCTCACTGAGATCTGGAGAGACCAGAGTACAGCAGATAGAAAGAAAACCAAACAGAGACAGAACAGGAATATATACAGCATCAGATACACACATCACAAATAGATCCTGAAATTAGCTTTTTTTTAAATCATTGGGTCGATGGAGGACGCATTGTATATGCGTTTTTTTTAATCATCAAATAAATTCAATCAATCAATCAATCAATCATGGAGGTGGAGACCATTGCCTGACACGCTGGTCCAGAATCTGCCACAGGTGATCACCTGGGCTGAGATCGGCTGACTGCAAAGGCCTGAGCACATTTTCACATCATCTTCATCTTCACCAAACCATCAGTGAGCCCTGGTGAACAGAACCATCCAAATTTGATATGTTTGTCTGCACTTTTATTCAGGTTTTCTTTTCATTTATCCCTGTCTGTATATGTGTAAAATACACAATTATATATCTATCTAAATAACTATTCTTTAATATTTGCTACTGAATCTAGAAGGATTTGTTTAAAACTTAAATATAAAACGTCTTCTGTCTTTCCAGATGAAAGACAATGGTATATTTATAAATAATCTTTGTATGAATTGATTGATTCCAGATGAATCCCAGTATTATGGAGGAGGACCTTCAGGTAGGAACATGATGACGATGACAATGATGATGATGAAGATGATGATGTTACTGGCAGGGTCAATAACCAGCACCTGAACATCATAATTCTGAAGTGGAAGTTATTACCTGATATCAGATGTTTCTGTGAGCTGGTTGGTCACATGTCCGTACCTGATAACTCACCTGTTCATGTGTGTGCCAGCAGCGTGGAGAATATTATTTTGATCATCTTGAGATAACCATAATAAACTGAATCATGTTGATGTGTTACAGATACCAGCAGCTCCAGTTCAGAAACTGCAGATGGTGAGAACATATATATATATTCATCTATTCAAATATATATATCATGAATCTACCCTTCCATTTATCCACTCATTCATTCCATTATTTTATACATTCATTCATCATCCATGACTGCATGAAATGTGTCATCCATGTAATTTAAATTGTTTAAATTATTTTTGAGGTAATTAATTGTACACACATAATGACTTCTATATTCATTCATTCAATTAGTAATTAATTCATCCATTCATCTATGGATTTTTTCACCCAATCCATCCATCCTTGCATGTTTTCATTCAATCATTCATTTTCTATTACCCATTCATTCGATTTTAATGTTGCATTGTTTTGTAGCTCAAGCAACCAATCAAGTGACAGCACCTGGTATGTCCTGTTTTCTTCATTTTCCTCTGAATATTTGTTTGTGTTTTTTTATAGAAGATTCTGTTGATTGATTGATTGATTGATTGATTGATTGATTGATTTCAGAACCTGCTGCAGCTGCTGCAAACAGTGTGGAAGAAGAAGATGGTGAGCCAAAAACCTACTGTACAGTATTATGACATATTGTATTATATTCCACCAAGTCTTTTCTGGGGGAGGGGGGATTTCGATTCCAGACCCGAGTACTTTGAAAATCCTGTTTACATCCCTAAACAACACGTAACACAGTACAGCAGAACATTAAGTTAGAATTATTTATGCACATGTCACATTTAATTTTTGCTTGTCACCTTCATATATTTCATATACCTAAATTCTTTGTCCATATACAGTCCATATTTCCTATGTGCAGTCCATATTTAATTTCAAGTTTTATATCCCATTTCAAAACTATTACTATTCCATTTTGTAAATAGATTTTAAAATTTAAATCTACTTTTAATATTACCTAATTTATTCCATTATTATTTTTAAAAAAGCTTACTCTTATATATTGGGCCTTAATGTGAAAATTAAATCTTTGTCGTAGAGCCAAATCAAATACCTGGTTGGAAAGTCTCGACCTGGAGAGCAAAATATGTCCGTATGAAGATTCTGCACGGCTCCTGCTTTGAAATACTGACCTTTGAACCTTGACCTCATGCATGTTTGAAGGCTTATAATTCAGCAACAAAAGGGGATATAGACATGGAAATAACTGTTATAGAGAGCTCTAGACCTCAGCTGTCGTGTGAGTATAGTCAACTGGGGGCGATGTCGGCCATGGGTCAGATATGGTTAAAATAATTTTTTTCCCATTTAACAATTACATATTTCAAATCTGATAACATAAATGTGTTTACCATCCCATAAAAAATTCCTCAGTGTACTCTGGGTTTAGTATTTACTTCAAGTTCTAGGAAAAACACAAATATGTAAAAAAAAATTAATAAATTCTCAGAGCCATGCAGCTTGATACAAATCAGCACCAGAGTTTTAGTACTTCCAGTTTGAAAAGTAAGGTTGTAAAAGAGGGTCATAAAAACATATGTACTTAATATATAAAGTATCTAGTACAGCTGAGCTAGTAATTACACTGCATCAAGATGATCTACATTAAGAAAAAGTAAAGTTGTTGGTTTATTTCAGATATTTCAGCCAAAGCAGTTGTCGAACGCTCCAAGTCTGTCCGCAACACAATGCCCTTTGGTAGCCTTCCACTATCAAAAACTGACAAAAAATGTCTCAGAATTGAAGATAAATAAATAAAACTGATGGCCTTAACATTAACCTATCATATTGTTGAGTTATAAAGGACAAGTTTGTGTTTTTGTGTTGAGGAATGTTACAGATATCATTAAAAGAAAACCTTAACATGGTAACATTAATGATATACCTCGGGGTGGGTCCTCCGGTCAGCCAATTGCAAAGCTTGAAATTCTAACAGTGCCTGCAGAATTGCTCTATTTAATGGGCTTGTTTTGCAACCTCTACAACCTGGGTTAGGGGATTGTACAACAATCCATAAGAATGTACAATCTATATGCAATTTCTTCCATTGAATGGAGGATTCATTGTAGATCAGGTGAATATACTGTAAGCTTCTTTTCATTTGTATGGAGTTGTTGGCATTGGGCAAATTATGGCCCCCTGCTGGTACTGCACCTTCATACATGCATGTACTTTTCATGCTAAGGCGGGGCCAACACAACACTGACACGGTCTAAACAGTGGATCGGTGGGCATATTACATGGTTTTGTGTGACGCTGGGTTGCATTATCAGGACCCCCGTTTAAGTTAAATATATACAGACTGTTGCTGTGTGTGTATGTTGCTACTTTAGCAGCTAGAGTCTTGCTAACAGGAGCTAAAAGGGTCAATTCTAAAAGCATTTCTAGAGCTTGCTTGTGTAGGAGCATGGAGGAATGTGATTGGTTGAAAGGTGAGAGGGTGGTGACAACACTGTGTTGAGTGTGAAGTATTTCTCAAATTCTTGGTTCATTTATATGTTTAATGTCTCAATCTATTCAAATAATGATTTATTTCAAAATATCTTTTTTATTTCTTCAATATTCAACACTTCCATCTGTTTTTCTTATAGAGGATGAGAACTCCGACTCTGAAGAAGGAGGAAAGAAAAAGTTCAGCTCTCGCTCAGCCAAACCTCAGAGCCCCGCCCTCCCGCCACGAAACCCCGCCCATGTTATACAAAGCCCCGCCCATGTCCCTCAGAGCCCCGCCCTCCCCCCTCAGCCAATCGTTCCTCAGCCGAAAGCTCTGGTGAGGAACCGAACGTCCAAGAGACGATCCAGGACCAACCGCCGTCAGATATAAGACATCAACACACACAGTGACACAGTAATAGACACAGTAACACACACACACACACACACACAGAGTAACTCACACGCTAACACATACACACACACACACCGAACAGATGAACACACCTGTGAAAGTTGAACACAGCAGGTTCATGTTCACCTTCAGTTTGAAAAACTAAAAACAAACTAGACTCTGCAAACACTCACCACCTGATTGGCTGCCTGATTGGTCAACTGATTGGTCGTCTGATTGGCTGTTTGATTGGTCATTTGATTGGTGGTCTGATTGGTTGACCAGAATGATTACAGGTGTCCAGGGTCAAGGGGCTGTATTTAAACTAACTTTTTTTGAACATGTTTTTTTCTCTTTAACAGAACAAAATAAGAGAATTCTTGTTCAGGAGATTCTTTTCTTTGCATCCCAAGAAGTTTATGTTTGATTCAAAGCTCAGTCTGTCAGTTATAAGCCAATCTGGCCCCTGATATGTTTAATCAATTGGGCCCCTGGACTCCTGCAGACCTCACTATGTTAAATCAGATCAGTTTATTTGCTGTTTTATGTATTTCATTCATGCACAAGTTCATAACTGTAAACAATCAATTAAACGATTTGATGTTCACGTTTGTTACTTTTGTCTTGTTTGAATAAAGTTTAACTGAACTGAACATGAACTCAGCTGACCACTGACCTCTGACCGAGTTCATTCTCAGGATCAAATTACACAGCATTCCTCCTTCAGCTGGTGTCACCACAGTGAAAATCATAGATATATACAGTATATATAGTAGATATATACCACAGCTTTATACAGTATATATATATATATATATATATATATATATATAGAGAGAGAGAGATGTCATTGGCAATGCAGTCTTGGAAGACCATAGATTTACTGTGCCTGGGAGTTAGGTTTTAGCGCAGCATCTGCTGTGGCTGTGAAGTCCAGTCCGTTAGAGGCAGACTTGGAAGCAGATATTACATGTGTAGGCCGACCTTGATGATGATGATGTGGTGTCTTGTGATTTTTGCTTCCTCTTTGTTCTCTTTGCTTCTCTGTGTCGAGCCAAGGTGGTTTCATATGTCAATGTGTCGTTGATGAATGTGTCATTCATATGTCATTGATTACAGTCCTGAGTGGCATCTTCCCAGCCGACAGGGTTGATGTTGAACGACTTATGGTCTTGCTTGAAAGACATTCTTATAGCATAGCTATGGGCGTCCAGTTTGCCTCTTGCCAAATGACAGTCCTGCATAGAGAATGTCCTTTAGGATTTGTCTGTCGTCTATCTGCTGGCCATGGTCCAGCCAGTGGATACATCACTGCCTCAGGAGTATATGTTAGGAAGCTGTGCTCTCTCCAGGCCAGCTAGCTCAGTTTGTTCAGGCTGATGGTCAGGCTGAAGACCTGCCATGCTTGGGTGAGCATGTCCCGGATGATGAGTGGTCTGACCTTTGTTTTAGTTTTCAGTCGAGCAAAGCCTGTGCTTCCCCTCCAGCACAGGCAGAAGAGCTTGTGGAGTTTGTGCAGAAGAGCAGGCTTCCCATACTTCAGGACTTTGGCTGTGATCCCATCGCTGCCTGGTACTTTTCTGCAGGGTAGGCTGTTGATTGCTTTGCCTAGGTCCTCAGTTGTTGGTTCCATGTCAAGTTCTTCTATTACAAGTTCACACTCTACATGACTGCATACATGCATCAGAGACAGTATTGTCACTGGCATAGAGCTCAGAGTAGTGTTCTACCCAGCAATCTATTTGTTTGGTGCGGCCAGCGATGTTTTCTCCCAAGCTGATTTCAGCAGAGCAATTGTGTGAGGGGATGGTCCAAGTGCCTTTTTGATGCCATCATACATGCTTTTGATGTTGTCTGTGTGAGCAGCTAATTGGAGGTTGCTGTAAAGCTGAAGACAGTAGCTTTTGGCACAGCGTTATGAGGTTTGATGGACTTTCTTCCTAGAAGTTCTGACGGCATGCAGGTTCTTACTGTTTAGAGTACATTTGTAGTTAGTGAGGGCAATATATTTTTCTTCAAAGATCCTTGCAAATTCCATTGAATTGGCTTTGAACCAGTCGTGGAATCTTTATGAAGCTGTCAGGGCCATGCTGTGGATGCTTTCCCATAAGTTGTCCCAGGACTGCTGAACAGAGCAATATTGAGGTAAGTGGGGGGGTGACCTGAAACTAAGGGTTTAAGAGTGGAGGCAGGGGTGGTCTATAGATATCATCACCATAATCCAAAATAGAGAAGAAGAAGATGGCTTCAATTATCCAGTTCTTACTGAGCACTGAAAAATTAACTTTTTGTCAAAGGCTTGTTGTAGAGATTTCAGTGGCTGAGTGTGCAGTATCAGTAAACCAATATAGGGCTGTATGATCCACATAGATGAGTATTGCCATGTGTTATAGAGAATGTAATATTGTTACTATAGATTGTGAACAAGAGAAGAGTAAAAATACAGAACTACCATTTCCAGAATCACACATTGCTGTCTATGAGACAGATAGTCCTGAAACCATTTACAGGACTTATAAACAAAACCAATATCACATTGTCTCTATAGCAGCATATCATGTTTAACAGTTCAACTTATGGAAACATTGAGGATGCATATAAGTACATGCAGACTCTTACTGCCGAAGTACAGACAATACATGGAAAGGAGAAAACCCCATCATAAAGACAATTAAAGTCTGGGACAGAGAAAGTGAGGATAAGTCAAGGAGTTGTTTTGAAACCACAAATTGGGACATTCTTTGACACATACAGAGACCTCCATGAACTGGCTGACTGTATCACTTACAGTTCTGTGATAAATCTGTAATCAACACCTATTTCTTAATGACAAGCCCTGACTGTCAAAATATTTGAAGCTGCCTCAATGACAAAAGGTGGTATTCCACAGGGTTGTCACTGAATGTGTCAAAGACAAAAGAAAAGAGCTTGGGGCCAGGATACAGAGAGCCAAGATGGATTTTAAGAATGAGGTAGAGAATCAGTTTTGTACAGATAAGCATTGGGAAGGGCTTAACACAATGATGGGTAGGATGCCCAAAAGACAAGATGATGGTTCCCTGGACAGTCCCTCCTTTGTGAATGATCTTAACCGGTTTTATAGAAAATTTGATACCACGGATTTCAAAGATGTGAGGAATGTCTTCTTTGCCAGTGTACCCAGAAACCCCACAATTCAGCTGTCAGAGGAGAAGGTTGGCACTTTCCTCTTACAGATTAAGCCCCACAAAGCACCCGGACCTGATGGTCTACACAGATGTAATCTGAAGATGTATTCCTTTGGCTATTCCTGTTTAAACTAGTCTATTCCAGTTTTTACTGTACACCTGTACTGTAGCTAATACATGGAAGGTATTTATCATCAGACCAGTACCCTAAAATCCAAAGCTTTCGCACGGTAGGCTTGACCCCTGTACTGGATAAGTAAAGGGAGAGGGTTGTCAGCAAACATCTTACCACATCCATAGCAGAAGAATTAGACCCATTACAGTTTGCTTACAAGACACACAGGGGAACTAAGGCCACTACTCTCACCATGGTCAACATGGTTGCTAGTCATCTACAAATGATTAAGATATATGTACTGATTCTATTTAATGACTTTAGCTCAGCTTTTAATATGATGCAGATACAGATCCTCCTGCAATGCTTTTGTTAAATATCTCTGTCTAGTATGGACATTCGACAGTAGCAAACAAAAACAAGCTGGCCAAGATTGTCCAAACAGCAGGAAAGAGAGTAGGCTGCCAACAAAAGTCATTGGATGACCTTTACAGTACAGCTATACATTGGAAAGCTTTGCTCATCATTGGTGACACTAAACCTCCCCTCCATATTGAGTTTGAGTTGCTGCCCTCAAGGCGATACCGCCATTTGATCCGTTCAGACAGTAGAAAATACCAGACTTCTGTGCTGCTTTTAGATTTTCTAATGAAAAAAATGCCAAAACCATACAGCATCATTTCAAATTATCTAGCAGTGTGTTTTATTTGTTCATGAATTCTCTGTTATAACCCAGTTCCTGATATATTGCCAATATCTTGGTATCCGAATGGCGGCTGCACTCTGGCCATTTCATTGACACCTCACTTGAACCAATCTTCCATTTCCTGTCCACAGCATACAATAGCCAACAATAGTCCGCTTTGTAAGAAGTGCCTGACCCTCTTCTTTTGTGTAAAGACCCTAGACTGTATAAAAGAAATGGACTAACGTTTGAAGCCCATTTTCGCAGTCGCCATCTTGGTTTTTTGGAGTCCGTGGAGTCGCCCCCTGCTAGCCATTAGAAAGAATGCAGGTTTACAGTACTGCCTTAATATGCATAACTTTAAACCTTAATATAATTGAAACAGGTGAGTTGTATAAGAATTCACCCCCCGTACAGTTATCATGAATGGGGACATTAGCTATAGAGACCAAATCGGTTTCAAAAAGGCTGTAAACTAGTTTATTTCCTTCTGTAAAGTTGGGCATTTTAACATGGAGGTCTTTGGGGATTGACTCACTTTTGGAGCCAGCCAAGGAAGTGGCCATCCGAAGAACTGCAATTTTGAATATTTCTGTGTTGGCTCGATTTTGGTAAAGACTTTCACATTTCTTCATTTTGGTCTGGGCCAATTGCAACCGATTGTGTGGATGACTGGCGCTTTGTATAGCCAATAAAACTTTCCAAAATTAAGATTTGGAGCTTCAGTTGGTATCTCTAAAGCCACAACAGGGAAATCTTTTTTGGAAAACACATAGACATACAATTAGAAAGACATGTGTAAAATGTTCATTTTCTGTGGTATTGTTATCATATTTGGGCTAAAATCATCTGCAAGTATCTTGTTTGCTAAAAAATATTCAGGCAGAAATAAAAACCTTCTACTTCAGTGTGTTCAAACTTCGTTTAATCAATGCCAGTAGCAGTTGAAGTGATTCTGACTGTTGTGGAAACTTTTCAAAAGCAACCAAAACCATGCATGTTCTAGTTCCAGAAAAGCTTTCAATTTACTTTGGGTGTGCCTTGGATAAGCGTTTTAGTCTAATTTTACATGAAATATTACTGCCACCATCCACAAAAGATTTCTAATTGGACTAACTGGAGTTCTGTTGATAAATTGGGTGTCCTGCTCATTGTGGACTAACTTCCTGCCTCCATAGACTTACATGCATTATAACCAGTATGGTGGCCATGATGACACGTCTACTCTTATCTTCTATGAGTGATAATTATTTACGCAGCTCCAATGTCACAAAATCTTTTCTCTTGTACTGCGTTTTTCTTTATTTGTCCTGTCTGTCAGGGTTGAAACACTAAGACTCAGAGAGGACAGGGAAAGGACCCAAATGCAGACACCAAACTGCCGTCAAAAAGGCTTATTTAACAAAAGAACTTACAGAAACCCAAAGGAGCCAGGACACAGGGAAAACACTCAGGAACAAGGGAAACCATCCACACACAGCAAATGACCAGACAGAGAACAAAGGGAACACAGGAACATATCTACACACACAACTAGTTAGAGGACCAGCTGGGGGGGGGGACACACAAGAGCAGTGCAAACAAGATCTAAACACGAGTCAGGTGTGCAGGAGAAACTGAGACACACAAAAGAAACACTAGGTAACACAAGGAACACAACAGGGATCACGGCCAGGCCATGACGCTGTCGGTAGTTTTACAGATCTCTGATTTGTTCATTTATGTCTTCCTGCAGTAACAAGGAAGCACATCAGGGGGAATGAAGGGATTTTCCCCCAAAAAGCAGGAAGTGAAAATAAAAAGGTGTTCAGACGGATGTGTTGTCTGTGTTCTCAAAGTTCTTCTTAAAAACAGCAACAGGTTCAATTTAACTACATCAAATTAAATTAAACATAGTTTAAACCATTAAAGTTAAAAATTGGCTGATCTGCAGCATCTAGAAAGATCCTGATATAATTTTATTATACATGTTCCTGAGTATAGTGTGGGTCCACACTGTGTGTGTGTGTGTGTGTGTGTGTGTGTGTGTGTGTGTTGAACATTGCTGTTTGGTTGGACTGAGTTGCTGCAGAAACAAAACAACATCAGACAGAAAAACATTCAGAGCTCAGCAGTTGGTGGTTTGTTAATGAATAAATGTTCATGTTGAGTTGGACATCAGAGACAATGTCCTCTTCAGGAGACAGGAAAGATAAGTATGAATCATGACTGAGATATTTAACATCTTATTTATTAGGTTTATGGGTTTGTTTGTATTTTAATATATTATATCCTTGAAGTACACACAGTTATCAGACGGGGTGGTTAGATGATACAATCCCCATCAAAGAACAGCGATGTATGGATTTATATCTGTGCAACTAAAGGTTTGAAGAAGTTTTTCGTACAGACAAAATAAATAAACCAGACAATATTTCTTAAAGAAACTTAAGAAAGCAAAATTCCTACCAATTTTTTTTTTCAGTGGAGTAATAGGGCATCCTGACTGGAAATGTCCCAGGACAGGAGGGCTCTGCAGCAGACGGATCAGTGACATCAGTGAGGCGAGGTATCTGCACACAGCCCACAGGATACTAAAACACAGGGTTGTCCACACAACAACACAACACAAATATTTTACAGAGTCGGTCTGGACCTGCTCTGTGTGAGAAGTGTCTTGAGATAACTCCTGTTATGATTTGGTGCTATACAAATAACATGGATTTAACTTGACTTGACACTTTTGGCCGTGTAGTTTTCTTTGTTTTTGTTTTTTTGTCGTGAACCTTCTTTGTTCAGCAGCCACACACTGTTCATGTTAATAAAGTTTATTTGAACTTCAGACCCAGAAGACTTCCTGTTGTTCAACTGATTCATCAAACTGCACTGAATACAGAAACCTCATTAGAGGCTGTTAGCATGCTAACACACACAGTAACACACACACACACAGTAACACACCAACACACACACACACACACACACACATACACACACACACACACACACACACACATACACACACAGAGAGTAACAGATTTATTTCAGTCTTTTTCTTTCTGTTTTCTGTCCTCAGTCGAACTCTCAGCAGTTTCTGACTTTTTATCTTCAGACAGACGAGATGTTTTTAAGTTGGTTTATGGATCCTGCCTTCTGTTAGGTCTGGCCACATCCCCTAATCCACATCACAAGCAAGGAATTCTACAAGATAGCATTCGACACGGCTGCCGGCTACTTTGTTTTATATTTTTATTTATCAGCTCCCAGTTTGGGTTCTGTAGTCTGGAGCTTTCTCTCTTCCTGCAGGTGTTTGTGCCTCTGGAGCTGTAGAGTCTGGATCTGTGACTGCAGGCCGTCTACTGCCCCCATGTTCCTGCTCCACACTCACTGCTGCACTGATTATTATTAGTCTGATTATTATGTTGTCTGTCCTCCTGCTCTGTCTCCCCTCTCCCCCTCTCTCTCCCCCTTTCAACCCAACTGGGTGGAGGCAGATGTCCTCCCACCCAGAGCCTGGTTCTGCTCCAGGTTTCTACCTGTTAAAGGGAGTTTTTCCTTCCACTGTCACCAAGTGCTGCTCATGGTGGGAACTGTTGGGTCTTTAATAATATTTAAAGAGGCACAGCCATATTACATATTTAAAAGGGAAAATTTAAACACCAACAGGGTTAGGTGCTCCATGTTATAAACTTAAACATTTATAAAAATGTTATTTCAGACAATCACCAGCCTCATCATCACTCCACCAGGGTGGAGGCAAAGAATGAACTTCAGAAGTCTTTATCTGCACAATACATTCAAAGTAAGCCGGCAGGTACAAATGAAAATCCAGGAACAAAAAACTCCCAGACAGAAACCAACCATGAGTGATGAACTGACAAGGAACAAAGGGAACACACAGGTATACAGTATATACACTGACAACTAATCACAAGAACAAGGTAGCTGGGGTAGGCAGGCACTGGAAGAAGGAGGGAAACACAGGATTGGCTAACAGAAGGAGACAACGAGGGTGTGGGAGGCAACAACACAAGGGCAGAGCAAAAAAGACCAATACAAAACAGGTTGTGCAGGGGGAAATAAGAAAGAACAGGGCTATGGCAGCACAAGAGGTACAAACTGTCTAGAAAAACCCTAAAGTGGAATTGGAACTAAACAAGTATGTAAGGTAAGTATTTAAGTAAGTAAAGCTTTATTTATATAGCTCTTTTTAAAACACAAAGTTACAAAGTGCTTCAGAGATACACACACACACACACACACACACAATAATAAGTGAATTGAAAATAAAGAAATACCACAATATAAACACAGCACAATGAAAGACAGACCAAATAAACCAAAAGGATAAGACAGGATGGAAGTCTATAGAGGCTTGTCTATAAAGATGTTTTTTGGAAACCGTGTAAAACAGTCCACAGATTAAGCAAATCAGATTAGGGGAGATGACATCAGAGGGTTGGGGGTAAAACAGGAAAGGTCTGATCTCATTTTGTTTTGCAATTAAAGTGGGGAATGGATAAAACGCAGCGATTTGAGGGTCGGAGTGGTCAACACCCATACTAATAACCAATTCCAGTATATGCCCTTGATTGTGTGGGCCCTTTCATACGCTACGACAGATCAAAAGTTTCAAATAAACCACATAATTTCTCGGCAGTTTTGTCTTTGGGATTTTCAGTGTAAAAGTTAACATAACCAGCCGCCATCTTGTTTTTTTTACAAAGATGCTTCAACAGCTCTCCTCTCTGTCAGTCATCATATTAAACCCGCCTCATACTAAATTAACGCTTCTGATTGGTTCACCTGACACAACAGTGCTACCAGTAACAAGGAAATGAGTTTGAAAGGGAGAAGGGCCAGACGTATCTGCCAGAGCAAATAAAACATGAGCTCGCAGATTTGAGTATTTCCCAGCCTACGGTCCCAGTTTATCCTGGGAACATTCAGGACTGCCGTTGACCTTGTGGCCTGGACCCAGATATCATTAAGAGTTTGCTGTATTTTTACACAATCAGTTGTGCTAACTGAACATGCTGTGCTTTTATCAGGTGGAGGATGATTCTAATGCCGTCAAGGGGGAGTGGGGGGTGGGGGTGGCTCTCCTTCAAGGTTTCTGGCTTTTTGTGTTATATCTTGTCATTTTGATTCATCTTGTCTCTTGTCCTTGGAAGCGGGAGCAGGTGGGTGATGCAGGAAGTAAAACAGGTTACAGGTGAACAATTTTACTCCTGACTTGTTTAGAGCAAATTCCATCAGCTCTAATAAGATGTCTGGGGTTCCAGAAAAATTTCAATTGTCAGGAAAGTGCACTGAATGTTGGGCACATGCAATAGAAAGTGTCCCTTGCCAGAAATCTGCTGAATCTCTAAACTCCCTTTGTGACTGGTGGCCACTGATAAACACCGTAGTCTTGTTTAGTACTTCTGATTCATGATGTCATCAGTCTGTGCACTATTATGTTTTTCACAGCTTGGTATGCAACCAGAATTTGTGGGATTCTTGAAGTCATGTCACAGACCAGATCCTAGGGAAAGCAGCATATTTTGGTGTTCTTGGTGCTCATGTCTTCTACATACAAAAAAATGGTCTGGAATCTGGTCGGTCTGGTTTGTAGCTCACCCAATCAGGTTTGAGCGTAAATGTTTGTTCTCGACAGGGTTATTATTATTAATAACTTGGCAACACTTTAATCCCCTGTATTCATCATGTGTGATCACTATACAAACAAGTAATACTACATAATAAAACTAATATATAAATATACACATTCATGTAAAATCCGGTAATATCTGACATGTTCTGTAAATTAATGTAAACATGTGAAGAGGAGTCAGTGTGTTTTTAATCAGACTCAGTGTGAAGGTCATGTAGTGATAGTCAAAAAAAAGCTCCTGATTTCAGAAACTCAGAAAAAAGATGACATCTAACCAAACTACATTTTAAAAAACGCTCAAGTTTAAAACCTGCAGAAACAGTAATTTCTGTGTCAATGTGAAGGTGTGTTGTGTATCATCAGTGACATCTCAATGACATGTTGTTAAGTTGTTGGTCACATGTTGTTCCCAAACATGTCACTGAGTTTTCTTAGTGAACAGCCTCCTTCTCATGTTCCTGGTGAATATCGTCCAACCAGTTCTCATTGTCCAACATTTCCTGGCAGGAAACATGTCTGCAGTCAGACCGGTAGAGTGTGGTTTCTTTTAAATTAACTCAGCAAGTTTCACTGAAAGCACTGGTCTGAACCTTAGCCTAAGCCCGGGATAAATCTGATCTAAATCTGGTCTAAACCCAGTATAAATCTGGTTTAAACTGATCATTGATCACAGAATCGGAGGATCGATCCCCACCTCCTCCTGTCCAATCATGGAAGTGGCCAGCGCCCTAAGCGCGTGAATGGGTGGCAAAGACCTTACAAAGCACTTTAGATTAAAGCACTATACAAACGTAGCCACTTACTACTTATATGTACTTGTACTTGAGTATTTATATTTTGTGTTACTACTGCACAACATTTCAGAGGAAAATATTGAACTTTTTGCCCCTCTACATTTCATTTTCAGCTGTAGTTACTAGTTCATGTGATAATGTCATACTACATGACATAATATATTAAACTTAAATATACAGTATATAGCTCCATGTCAACTAGCTACAACATTAAAATTCTACTTACATGATAATACTATACTATACTTAATAATACTATATTTAATAATATAAAACTGATGGGTACTTCAGATTCTTTCAATACATTATATAGGTAATAGTTCTCTACTTGTACATTTGTAAAATGTTGAATGCAGACTTTTAATTGCAATGTAGTTTTTCTTCAGTGAGGTATTGCTATTTTGTAAAGTTAATTAAATAATCTCAATAAATTAATAATTTGATACTAAAGGATATGTAAAATAGAACTCTCTGTCAATTGGTTGTCTTTTCATTGTTCTTACTCTATTTTACATAGTTAACTAGACTTTGTCTTTAATCTGCTTTCACGTGGCAGTTGTTTGTATATATTGAATATATTATATATTATTATATAAACTGTGTTTAATGCTGCTCTCTTGGCCAGATCTCATTGGAAAAAAGAAGAGACTTTATACTCAATGAGACCTTTACCTTGTACAATAAATTAAATTAAATGAAAAAGAGTATTGTTATTATAGTATTGGTATTGGTCCTTTAGTGCTAAATGTTCAATTAAATTACCACAAACCCTCTGTGAGAAGGGGGAGGTAGGAAGGAGGAACACAGGAGGAGGAGGAGGAGGAAGAGAGAGTCTGAGTATAAAAAGCTGCTGCTCTCTTTCAACTGACTTCAGAAACTCAACAAACGCTGACGTCTCATCACATTGAAGTTTGTTTCTGTCGACCTGCTGAACAACAACATGCTCCACCAGTGAGTTTATTCTTCACTTTTATTCTTCTGATGAACTTTAAATATTCACTTCATTAAACTGAATCTGAGAGTTTACTTCAGTTTATAGGTTTTACAGATCAGACTACTGAAGGAACAAAAAATAATTCTACGTCACAACACATTTACCACTCTACTGCTGACCATTAAACTTGACAACTTTGAGAAACTTTAAGAAATGTTATAATTGTACACATTTTTTATGAAATGTGCTGAGGGTTGGGGAACCTTTCTCTGCTGACTGAGACATTATAAATAATGTAGTAAAGTAATTACCTGACTCTCATATTTGAACATTTTGTGTTGGCAAGTAAATTACACTTGATAATTATCTAATGTTCCTGTTGTTCTTTCTAATTCCACTTTGGGACTTTTGACTTTACTTCCTTGAAATTCAAAAGGAAATATTTTACTTCTTTTCCATGACGATATTTATCAGATTTTATCCTCAGCACATGTGATCAACTGACAAAATATGATAGAAAAAAGTAAACAGGGTAAAACTTATATCCTAATATCCTTGATAACTGTATGGAATTTTCCTGCTGATATCTGTTTACTTTAATCAAAGTTCATGACTTTTACTTTGTAGTGCCTCTCTGTGCTGAGATCAGTATTCAGGTTCTGTCTGTGTGTCTGGTCTGCATAAATCCAGCAGAAGGACTTCAGTGTTTCAGCATAAAGCAGCAGTCTTCTCTGGTTTTTCACCCGACACTCGACTCTCATTATGAACCTTAAAGCTTTTCTGTCTCTTTGAGGATCTGAACTGGTTTTATCTTGCAGCTTGTTTCTCTCTATACGTTGGAAAAGAAGAGATGCTTTGTGTTTTTTTTCTCTTGGAGGAGACACAAAGAAACACAGTCATTTAACCCTTCAGGCTGAGGACCTGTTTCACCCACCTCAACACACGTGACATTCATTACTTTATATTCTTTACATTTGCCACCTGACATTGATTACTTTATTTGTGAGTTAACATTCTTTATTTTACATTATGTCCTTTTCATTCTCTACCAAAATTTGTCACCTAACATTCTTTATTTTTTATGTTCTTTAGATACTTTGTCACTTTACAGTCTATTTTACATGATTTATTTTACATTTTTCACTTTAATATATTTACTTTATATGCTGTACTCTACATTTGTCACTTTACACTTTTTAGTTTGGTATTGTTGGAAAGAGAGTGAAATTCCAGCTGCAGATGATGGATGTTATCTTAGACTGTATTAATATTTTTTAAAGAAGTTTATGTCATTATTTTAATTTTTGTGATATTATGCTTATTGTTTGTGAAATGTGCTGTTAAAAAACACTAAATATATTTTTTAATCTTTATGAAGTGTAAACGGTACAGTACAGTTCTCAGACTTTCACAGAAGAGAACTTTTTGTCCTTTTCTCTTCCTGTACGGCATGGACCTAAATGAAAACAACATGCAAACAGGCTGCAAATTCACTTTGCATTGAAAACTTTCTAATGTGTGTGTTGTGTGTGTGTGATATGTGTGTGTGTGTGTGTGTGTGTGTGTGTTTGTTACAGGTGTGTTCTGTTGCTGCTCGTAGCTCTTGCTGCTGTTTCTCTCGCAGCTCCTGTCCCAGGTAAACTATGACATCATCATTTATCAATAATGTTATTATCACTGACAATCAATATTCACGTCACAAATGTACAATATTCATTTTAATGATTATTGGTTGACTTTACTGACAATTATTGTCATTGTTTATTTAAAATCAATTATAGATTATTGTAATTGGCAAATAATAATGTAGGACTTTAAGTAAGATTTTATTTTAAGAAAATTAGAAAAAAAATGAAATATTATAAGAACTATGTATCTGAACACATCAAAATGTATTAAATCAGTTTCATATTACTGAAAATATTGTAAATCGCTTTATATTATAATTACTTCTTACCTTAATCACCTGAAGAATAATTAGTAATCGCCATATTCATACAATTCGATAATATATTTAGAATTAATAGCTATAATTCTTTCAGATCTTCCTAAACAGTGACTTCTTCGTGTCTTATTCACATTATTAGAGAGATTATTGTCATGACAACATAGGACTAGGTCTTCCACTTTGCTCCTATAGGCCCTCTCATCACTCATATCGGTCCAATCACAGTGGTGGGATTTGGCAGTAGGCAAATTGTAGCGGGAATGTTACATTCAATGTTTGATGAAACCACACTTTCAACACCTCATTATAACAGAGGTCAAAGCAATGGGACAAGAGTCATTTGGGAAAGTAACAGGTGTTTTCTTCGGTAAAGGCATAATGGGGGTTTTCTTAAAACATACTGGAAGGTATGCCGTCTGGGACAGCAGTTTTCTCAGCCTTCACCCCTTTAAAAGTTTTACTCTCTCAGCCTCCTTCACCTGTAGATGGACTACAGCGGGAGGGTCCAAATTGTGGGCTTTGAAGCTGGCATAAAACCTGTTAAGTTCGTCTGGGAGGGAAGCCAAATTGTTGGTAGCCACGCAGTCCCTGTGGTTACTCTATTGTCTCTTAGCAGCTTTGAAAACTCTATACTATAACATTATTTAACACTATTAGGTTAATATGAAACACTTAAAACTATGAACAATAATATACATCTATTTCACTTACTCATTGTTTATCTCTTTGGAGACAATCATTTTTGAATCACATGATTATTAATAATTATTCTTAATCACTTGAGACTGTCCCATAACTGTCATTGTTCATCAATTGAATGATATACTAATGAGCAATAAATAATGTCTTATTAATTAGTTAAGAGTATATCATATAACATTGTAAAGTGTACATCATTAAAATAATAGTAATGTACTCAAAATATAAATTATTTAATTATATATTTATAACTTGTAATAATCATTATTTATAACTAATTTGATAAATTTCCTTTTCTTTAAGGATTAAGACCTTAATAATTATTATTGACATTTTGAATATTAATTTCTTGAACCAACCATTAGAAAACACTTATAACAACAATTTAAAATTATTATTAGCCACTTTGTATGTATTTATGATTAATAACAACGTTATGATCATTGTCAGTATGTAAGTACTTAATCAATGTAAAAATGTATAGTTTCTGTATTAAATAATTGGTTTGTAGGCTGTGTATAACAATAAATATTACAAACAATATTAGTTTTTATATGAGTGGTATATGTCATAAGTAGTACTCGAGTTACAAATGTTGTATGTATTAGATGGAATGTAATATATGAAATGTAATGATTATATATATATATGATGAAGACAAAATGAGATTTCATGTATGTGCTTTTTTTCTGAGTAGTTAATGACATCATCATATTTAACCCATAAATAAAATGTCAACTGTGTTATTTAAATGATATTTACATGACAACATGCTATTTATGTTTTACATTGAAGTTACACCTGTGTATTATGTAAAGTTTTATATATTCTCTCACTCTCAGTACAGTGCAGATTAACTTTATTGTTTTATTGACTGTCTGTCTCTCTGCCTGTCTCTCTCTCTGCCTCTCTCTCTGCCTGTCTCTCTCTCTGCTTGTATCTCTCTCTGCCTGCTCTCTGCATGTCTCTCTGCCTGTCTGTCTGCAGAGGGAACAACAACAGATGACGGTAAATATAAACTTTTGAGTTCATTAATGTAACTCTGTTTGAGTTAAATCTGATCCTTGATCTTTGATTCTGTGGAGAAGCCACACCTCCTGATTTAAACAGCCAATCAGAGTGCAGCAGGCTCACTCTGCGTCTACCTCTACCTGTGTGTGAAGGCTAATCTGCTGAACTGCAATGTGATGTCAGCATAACTATCGACAGATCGTTTCCATGCTGCTCAGGGGGGCTGAGCTCATCTGTAACGGTTTAAATTATGTTAGCGCCCCCTACAGGCCACAATCTGAACAGCAGCAGCCTGATCATTCAAACAGTCTTACTCAACTTTGTATCTTTTTTTACAAGAATAAACATTTATTAAGTGTGTGTGTCTTTGTTTCTGATGTTTTAGAGAGAAGAGGAGCGCTGCTGGCTCACCTCAATGGTAACACACACACACACACACACACACACACACACACAGAGAGAGAGAAACAGATTAACACACATTAAAAAATTGTGACAGCTCAGGTGTGTCATTTATTTTGGTGTTTGTTGTTGTTGTAGAAGAAACTGCAGGTGGACCTGTGACCCCCCAGCCAGGTAACAACATGATATACACACTACACAGTATACACACTACACACTGTATACACACTGTATTGAAACTACACACATCATTAAACAACATGTTGTTTTGTCTCCACAGGTGCTGCTGACAGCTCCAACTCTGTCCAACACACTGAAGGTAACCTGTCTGTCAGTTTTCCCATCTGTCTCTTTACCTGTCTTGAATGAATGAACAAGTTTTTTTTATATTTGCATAGTTTTACCAGTTGTTATTGTTTTTGTGTCCAAGCCGGTCCAGACAACAGTGAAAGCAACGATTCGACGGGAGAGAAAATGGATGAAGCTAAAGCTGAGAATAAAGGTATTATATATTTAACTATCTTTATATGACCAGGCATGGGTGGATTACTGAACAGGCCAGCTCGGCACAGGCACAGGCCAATTACAAAGAGACATAAAGCACTACAAAGAGACCCAAAAAAAACTATAAAGACACAAACCAACCAAAAAAGACGCAAAACAACCACAGATACATGCAAATCCACTACAAAGTGTCTCAAAACAACCACAAAAAGACAAAAATAGTCTACAGAGTGAATCAAAATGATTACAGGCAGACACAAACGACTACATAGAGACACAAAACGAACACAAAAGAGGCACAACAACAAAGAAAACACTCAAATTGACTACAAAGAGACAGAGCGACACCTGCCTGTCTTTCTGTCTGTATGTGTACTGCTCATACTGCCACTGCTTTCACTGCGACTAATATTTACAACTGATATTGCTCCTACTGCCACTAAAACACTTGCTACTGTTACTATAACTACTGCTGCACTTCAGACATAATGTATGTGACTGATAGTTGACATGTAATAATATCACATCGTCATTATACAACATGCTTACTGTCTCCACAGATCCTGCTGATAGCTCAGTCTCTGATGAACAGACTCAAGGTAACCTGTCTGTTTGTTTACCTGTCTGTCTTTTTACCTGTCTTTCTGTTCACCTGTCTGTCTATCTGTCTGTTTTTTTACCTGTTTGTCTGTTCACCTGTCAGTTGTCTCCACAGATCCTGCTGATAGCTCAGTCTCTGATGAACAGACTCAAGGTAACCTGTCTGTCTGTCTGTCTTTCTGTTTGTTTACCTGTCTGTCCATCTGTCTGTCTGTTTACCTGTCTGTCTGTTTTCCCTGTCTGTCAGTCTGTTTACCTGTCTGTCTCTAAAAGGCATTCCAAAATGTAACTGGGCACAATTACAATCAAGTTCCAGCAAATTAACTGGGAATTCATATTATATCATGATGATCTGAATAACTGCTGTAATAACGTCATTTCAACAGTCAAACATATTATGGAGAAGTATACACTGATTTGGTAAAATGAAACTGCGGGAAAATTAACTGCTTTGGTCAACAAAGAAAATCTTGGTTGTAATGAAAAAGAGAGATCAGGCTCTAAAAAGGTCCTTGAAGTAACACTGACATCATAACTTTATATCCATAAGAAACAAGGTGGTCCAAGAAATTTGCGTTAAAGCACAGAACTTTACTAGGTTGATTGAAACAACCAAGGCTGAAACACTCAAGGGAATGGCTCTAATACTTGGAAACCAATATACATGTTTGGTCAACCCTAAACCTCAGAAACAAAGCTCTGTTAAAGACTTTAACATTGAGAATACCTTAAGTTCAGATCTTACAGAGATTGCAAATGGTTTTAAGGTTTTCTTATTGACAATGTAGATCAACTTGCTAGTAATTTTAAGCCAGCTCAAATAGAGAATGATACTACAACAGATTCTGGCAACTCATCTGTCTGTCTGTCTGTCTGTCTGTCTGTCTGTCTGTCTGTCTACTTACGGGTATGTCTGTTTACTCGTCCATCTGTTCACCCGTCTGTCTGTCTGTTGTCCCCACAGATCCTACCGACAGCAGAGACTCTGATGAAGACACTCACGGTAATCTGTCTGTCTGTCGGTCTGTCTGTTTGCCTGTACATTGTCACCATGGATGCTGCTGACAGCTCAGTCTCTGATGAAGATACTCAAGGTAACCTGTCTGTCTGTTCACCTGTCTGTCTACTTACCTGTTTACCACAGATCCTGCTGACAGCATAGGCTCTGATGAAGATACTCAAGGTAACCTGTCTGTCTGTTCACCTCTCTCTCTATCGGTCTGTTTTTTTACCTGTCTGTCTATCTGTCTATTTTTTTTACCTGTTTGTCTGTTTACCTGTCTGTTGTCTCCACAGACCCTGCTGCCAGCTCAGTCTCTGAAGAAGACACTCAAGGTAACCTGACTGTCTGTTTACCTGTCTGTCTTTTTACCTGTCTGTCTGTTCACCTGTCTGTCTGTCTGTCTGTTTTTTTACCTGTTTGTCTGTTTACCTGTCTGTCTGTTCACCTGTCTGTCTTGTCTATTTTTTTTTACCTGTTTGTCTGTTTACCTGTCTGTTGTCTCCACAGACCCTGCTGCCAGCTCAGTCTCTGAAGAAGACACTCAAGGTAACCTGACTGTCTGTTTACTTGTCTGTTTTTTTTACCTGTCTGTCTGTTCACTTGTCCGTCTGTCTGTTTTATTTTACCTGTCTGTCTGTTTACCTGTCTGTTGTCTCCACAGACCCTGCTGTCAGCTCAGTCTCTGAAGAAGACACTCAAGGTAACCTGACTGTCTGTTTACCTATCTGTTTTTTTTACCTGTCTGTCTGTTCACCTCTCTCTCTATCGGTCTGTTTTTTTTACCTGTCTGTCTGTTTACCTGTCTGTTGTCTCCACAGACCCTGCTGCCACCTCAGTCTCTGAAGAAGACACTCAAGGTAACCTGACTGTCTGTTTACTTGTCTGTCTTTTTACCTGTCTTTCTGTTCACCTGTCTGTCTGTCTGTCTGTTTTTTTACTTGTCTTTCTGTTCACCTGTCTGTCTGTCTGTCTGTTTTTTTTTACCTGTCTATCTGTTTACCTATCTGTTGTCTCCACAGACCCTGCTGTCAGCTCAGTCTCTGAAGAAGACACTCAAGGTAACCTGACTGTCTGTTTACCTGTCTGTCTTTTTACCTGTCTTTCTGTTCACCTGTATGTCGGTCTGTCTGTTTGCCTGTACATTGTCACCATGGATGCTGCTGACAGCTCAGTCTCTGATGAAGATACTCAAGGTAACCTGTCTGTCTGTTCACCTGTCTGTCTACTTACCTGTTTACCACAGATCCTGCTGACAGCATAGGCTCTGATGAAGATACTCAAGGTAACCTGACTGTCTGTTTACCTGTCTGTCTTTTTGCCTGTCTGTCTGTTCACCTGTCTGTCTGTTTACCTGTCTGTTGTCTCCACAGACCCTGCTGTCAGCTCAGTCTCTGAAGAAGACACTCAAGGTAACCTGACTGTCTGTTTACCTGTCTTTTTTTTTACCTGTCTGTCTGTTCACCTGTCTGTCTGTTCACCTGTCTGTCTTGTCTATTTTTTTTTACCTGTCTATCTGTTTACCTGTCTGTTGTCTCCACAGACCCTGCTGCCAGCTCAGTCTCTGAAGAAGACACTCAAGGTAACCTGACTGTCTGTTTACATGTCTGTCTTTTTACCTGTCTTTCTGTTCACCTGTCTGTCAGTCTGTCTGTTTTTTATCTGTCTGTCTGTTTACCTGTCTGTTGTCTCCACAGACCCTGCTGTCAGCTCAGTCTCTGAAGAAGACACTCAAGGTAACCTGACTGTCTGTTTACCTGTCTGTTTTTTTACCTGTCTGTCTGTTCACCTGTCTGTCTGTTCACCTGTCTGTCTTGTCTATTTTTTTTTACCTGTCTATCTGTTTACCTGTCTGTTGTCTCCACAGACCCTGCTGCCAGCTCAGTCTCTGAAGAAGACACTCAAGGTAACCTGACTGTCTGTTCACCTGTCTGTCTTGTCTATTTTTTTTTACCTGTCTATCTGTTTACCTGTCTGTTGTCTCCACAGACCCTGCTGCCAGCTCAGTCTCTGAAGAAGACACTCAAGGTAACCTGACTGTCTGTTCACCTGTATGTCTGTCTGTTCACCTGTCTCTGTTTACTTGTCTGTCTTTTCAAATGTCTGTCTGTCTGTCTGTCTGGCTGTCTGTTCAGCCCTGCTGTGTCTTTCGCTTTACATGTTTCTCTGTTCACCTGTCTGTTCACTTGTCTGTCTATTTATGTAATCTGTCTATTTACCTGTCTGTCTGTTGTCTCCACAGATCCTGATGAAGATACTAAAGGTAACCTGTCTGTCTGTTTATCAGTTTAGCCCTGACCTGTCCTTCTATTTACCTGTCTGTCTGTTTACCTGTCTATTGTCTCCACAGATCCTGCTGTCAGCTCAGTCTCTGACGAAGACACTCAAGGTAACCTGTCTGTCTGTTCAAATGTCCATCTGTCTGTCTGTTCAGCCCTGCTGTGTCTTTCGCTTTATACCTGTCTGTCTATTTATGTATTTCTGTCTGTTTACATGTCTGTCTGTTTACCTGTCTGTCTGTTGTTTCCACAGCTCCTGCTGACAGCACAGACTCTGGTGAAGATACTAAAGGTAACCTGCCTGTCTGTCTGTCTGTCAGTTTAGCCCTGCTGTGTGTTTGACCTGTCTGTCTGTTTACCTGTCTATCTGTTTACCTGTCTGTTGTCTCCACAGATTCTGCTGACAGCACAGACTCTGATGAAGATAATCAAGGTAACCTGTCTGTCTACCAGTCTGTTCAAATGTCCGTCTGTCTGTCTGTCTGTTCACATCTGTTCACCAGTCTTCCTTTTTTACCTGTCTGTCTGTGTACCTGTCTGTTCAAATGTCCGTCTGTCTGTTTGTCTGTCTTACTGTTTGCCCATCTTTCTTTCTGTCTTTGTACAATTTACATGCCTTTCTGTCTTTTTCCCTGTTTGTATGTATGTCTGTTCACCTGTCTGTTGTCTCCACAGATTCTGCTGACAGCACAGACTCTGATGAAGATACTCAAGGTAACCTGTCTTTCCATTTATTCATCTGTTCACATGTCTGTTTACCTGTCTCTCTGTCTGTCTGTCTGTCTGTTTCTCTGTTTACCTGTTTTTCTGTGTGTCTGCCTGTCTACCTGTCTGTCAGTTAAGCCCTGCTGTGTGTCTTGTGTCTGCAGGTGGAACCTCCACTGAATCTGAATCTGGTAAAGACACTAAATATCCATCCTGTTTGTTGCCATGCACTAATACTGATGATTTCTTTATATGATGTCAGTATAGTACTACTCCTACTACCTCTGTTTGTACTCCCTTCACTGCTAATACTGCTCCCTCTACTCATGACTACCACTGTATATCTGACATAATGTACGTGACATTATCTCAGATTCAGGTTTCCTTTTCCTCCTTTGTGTTTGGTTTGTTTCTTCTGAAACACTAGAACAAAGAGCACAGTCATTTCAAGGGGAAAGAAACCTGAAACTAAACCCACTCAAAGAATGAGGATGTTAAATTCCATAAAAATGTACCAGGAAACACATTTTTCTGTTCATCTGTCTGTTGCAGCTCCTTCAGATTCAGCTGAGACAACTGAAGCACAAGGTCAGTGTCTGAAGGTTTATTTTGATAACCAGCTAACACTTTACAAGACGCTGAGTTGTTACTACAGAACCACCTGATCAAGAATGAACAAGTAGTTCCTGAATAACTCTATACAGTAGATAATGATGAACAAATTTATCATTAACCACTCATTAATAATCCTGTCGTAACGACTAACAGTTTGGAGTTTGTTTGAGGTCAAACAGACGCATTGCTGCACAAACTTTCTTTTTGTTTGGCCCATTGTGCTTGAAACTTCTATCTCTCTTATGAACTGCAATTTTTATTATATTTTTAACATATCGAGGGGTGAGAACCAGAAAATGAGTTACATAAATCAAATGAAAGCTCTTGATGAGCTCTTTCTACTGCAAAAGGGCACATGTGAATTCCAAACCAAACCAGAGTTATTGGTAAAAACACCTGACACTGAACTATTTGAGGTTAAAAGGCCATAAGTATACATTTAGGCCCTTTTGGCCCAAAGAAAAAGGTAAAGTGTAAAGTTCTTTATACATAAATGGATAGCACAAGTCAAAACGGCTGACACAAGTCAGCTAGGTCAACTATGAGAAGAAAAAAGCTTTTTATTGCTGAAGAAGTGTTATTGAACTTATTTCAAGATGCAGAAAAGTTTGTTAGTGATTAAATGAATGAAATAGTCCAGGATTAAAAGTCATGTTGAGTGACAATGGTAAACTAAACTGAGCTTGTTCAAGGCCAACTAGCAGTTGGTATGTTTCATCAGTTACTGTTCAAGTGCCAGAAGAGGGAGAGCACAGATGAGGAGGGACAGACAGTCACTGACAATGGAGGGGACGAGGGACAGGACACAGTGAATGCAGGGGACCAGACACAGTTATTCAGTAAACTAAAATAATATAATAGATATTTTATGTATCATCACAATGGACTATTTGCTATATATTTATGACGTTTTAATATCAAGATTGACTTTAATAAACAAAGTCAAGAGTCTCTTATAAAGTTGGTCAAATGTCACTTATGCCCCACTGGTTCTCACCCCTTGATATCTTGAATCGGCCATTAATGTTGCACTGCAGCCACAGGAGCAGCACACTGATTGGCTCATTAACAAATCTCTGTGTGATCAATAATTTGTATCAATAACCTATTTTGGTAAAGACTAAGCCCAGGTTGAGCATGCTGATGTTTACTGCAGACATGATGACATGTAACTGGTGAACGTGTCATATGTTTAATCCTCAGATACTGAGATCAACTCTGACTCTGAGGCTGAGTCTACCACCACAGACGAGGAAGACAGTCAGGGCGACAATGACAGCTTGGCTGTGGAGGAGGGGGGGGAGGCAGGGAGTGAGGAGACAGTAGGGGAGGAGGGAGATGAATTAAAACCACAAGAGGAGTCAGAAGAGGTGGAACCAGCAGAGGGCGAGGAGGACAGTGACGGGAACGATGACAGCACGATCGAAGAAATAGAAACGGCGAGTGATGGAGACAGCGAAGCTGAGCCTGACAGTCAGGACAGCAGCAACATGCAGGACTCTCAGGTCACCGAGGAAGACGAGGTGAACCAGGACGACTCTGCAAAGACGGATACCGAAGAGGCTGAGGTGCAGAGTCCTGAAACTCCCGACTCCACTGAAGGTAAACGGTAAACTAGAGACCTTTATAACCACTGCGTACGCACAAAACAGGGTCTGAAAGAGGCATACGCCACTTCCCACGCAAAGGCTGGGATCTATAAAACCAACTTGATGGGAGAATGGTTGAACCTGTTCGGAGACTCTGGCCCAGGTGCACAAACATTTTGGAGATGCAGAAGGCAGATTGTAGAAATGTAAACTCACTTCATATAACACATTACTTATAGATCCACTTTATCAGAAACATTTAAAGCAGCAGTCTCTTCCCTAAGCATCTCTCAGCTGTAAAAGCTTCCACATAGTTTGTATATAAAATGGCTGGAGTGAACATGACAGTGCTGTGTCCTTCTCCAGTCGCCTACACATCTTCACCACCTGCACATATGGATGGTGTAAATGATAAATTCTGGAAATAAAGCTTTGTCAGCTCTCGCAAAATCATTACACTCCATGTCTTCATCAGGAGTCTTTATCATAAAGCAGGCCAAGTTTACCATAACAAAACTTAAATCAATTCCTTGTGTTCACCTGAGGGGATGTACCACTGATTCTCGCCGTCATTTTGTTGAGGTGTGAATCAATCAGTCTGGTTGCTGTAAACTTAAATACTGCTGTGACACTCGTGCGTAAAGCAGCACGATGGCGCATCGATCAGCTAATTTCTATGAATCAACATTCGCGAGGTGCTTTGGATCGACCATGTATGGTTGAATGTGGGTGTGTAGAGGGCGGAACCTGAGGGTGGTCCACATGCACATCTCCAGGTGGACTGGATTTTATAGCTTTAAATAAAGGGAACGCTGCCTGCCAGTGTGTGTGTATATGATTATTTTTTGGCGCCATTTTCAGCATTTGAAAGCACACACTTTTAGTCTGAATCCCACGCACTGTTTTATGAATGAGGACCCAGAACTAGATGAAGATTTTAGAGCAGGGTGTACAAACAAAGAATTCAGACTTTGTGTACTTTATATTTAGGAATTTTAAGGATCCAATATGTAAAAAATAAGAAGTCAAGATAAAAAATGTAGGTTTTGAATGAAGAATTTGTTGGAAAAGATTTCAAATTTTAAAGTGAAGATGCAAAATTCAGAAATAAAGACAGAATTGTGAAGTTTAGTTCAGACTTAAGATAGAGAATTTAAAAGTCAAACTAAAGACATCAGAGGACACGATGAAGAACTCAAAGATCAGGATAAAGACTTCAGAAAGAAAAATGTAGACATCAAGCTAAATTCAGAAGTCAGTTTGCAGAATTCAAAGCCTTTAGTTCAAAAGAATGCAGAAAACAAAAGAACAGAAGGTTGACATCACTGTGGGCGTGGTCTCCGTTTATGTTAATGAGCCTCCATCTTGTTTCTTATTGCAGTGACACCTTCTGATCAACCAGACCAACCGGATGACTCCACCCCCGCCACCACAGAGGGTAAAAGTCACACCTTACTGGGACATCACACTGCCTCGCAGCCAATAGCAGTTCAGATACAGTCACCGTGTATTTCAGTTTAGAGTTTGTTGGTCATGCAAATTAGACATCTGTCATATTACAGCATGAAGATAAACAAAGATTCTACAGTTAATTTATAATTTTATGAAGCGATTAACAGAATTGAAACTAGATTACTTGAAACTAGACTTTTTAAATCTCTGTTTTCTTCTTTCAGACATGAATTAGACACTCGGCCTCCAAACTGTGGAAGCTCAGCAACTGCAGGTATCGTCACACACTGGGACAGAAGGACACTGCTGATGAGGACAGACAGTCAGAGACCTACAGCAGATTGTTTTATTAAAACGAAGAAACAAATATAATATGATATATAGAAACAGTATATAAATATATATACACAGTATATTAATATGACTAAAATATAATTCAACAGAAGTTTGTCAACTGATTCAAAGACGATCAATCAATCAGTTCTGTTGTGTTTTTAAATAAAGGCGGCATCAGCATGACAACATAGACAACAACATAAATGACAACATGTACAATGACAGTAACAACAAAAACAACAACATAAACAACAAATAACACAAACAACAACAGAATTAAGTGATATTGACGTGTTTTTGTGTTTTTCTCCATCAGAGCCAACCCCGTGGTGAAATACAGTTTCCATGACAACAACAACAACAACAAGCTAAACTGCAACTAAACTTTAACCTTCAGTTTCCTGTTTGTTTTTGCTCCTCAGCTCGTTCCTGATTGGTTGTCTCCATTTCCTTCAAACTCTGCTTTAGTTTTCCACCAATCGACAGACTGCGTCTCTGCGATGTGTTTGTCCTTTAATCTGTCTCACTCTCTGCCTGTCTGTCTGCCTTTAGTCTAATGCAGTAAATGCATTAAACCAGCTGCTGATCTGAGATCTGCTCTGTGTGTCTGTGTTCACACATTCTAGTGTAAATACAGTCATTGTTTACTATAAAACATTAATGAAGGAGGACGAGAGCACAATGATTGTCAGTCCACAGAGGAATTGCTAATAAAGTTTGAACCATCAAAAACTTCTCTCATTGCTCACTGAGTCTCCAGGTCTTTATTTGAATGTTTGTCATGTTTCTGTGAAACCATCATACATTCATATTGATCTGTAATTATATTGATCTATTACTACAAATTGATTATTGATCTAGCTTTATGATGTTTTCTACAGACAGTTGTGTTATGAGCTTGTATAATTAGATAAGATATAATCAGTATATCAAGACGTAATAACTGGTTAATAACAAACTATATTGTAGCTCTAAGTGTTTGTTAATGTTGTAGTCACCAGCTAGAAGAACTCCTGTGGAGAGACAGACGAGGAGGCAGAGGTGAAAACAGATAATCAATGACAATATAAATAAACAGCTTTCATTCACATCTTTATATACTGATTGTACCTGATGTGATTATACTGATTATAGAGGCTAACAACACAACTTCCTGTGCATAACATCATAAAGCTGTTCATCAACTTGCAAGCTCTTTTCTATTTTGTTATGTTTAATTGGGAATAAAATAATGATTCAGAGAAACAAAGTAAAGAGCAACCTTTTCTCAAAGATATGACATTTGATTTAAACTGATCTTTCTTTTGGTCTTTAAATTACGTAATAATAATAATAATAATTAGTAAATGTGAAAACCAGATTAATTTTATTTATAACGTCGACATCTTTCACTTTATACATAAAACAGTACAATAATTAAGAACAGAAATACAAAGCAACATAAAAAGATTTAAGAGTAAAATAAAATATAAGATAGAAAAATTGTAGTGTACAAAACAACATGTACAAGTGAGTCAGTCCAGACAATACATAGCTATGCATTATACATACTCGTACACATGCATCCATTAATGTAGAGTATGGATACACACATACAGGAAGTGATGTAATTTGAACAAAGTGTGATGGTAAATCAAACTATTGCCTTATTTGCTTTTTTCCTTTTAGACAATCTTCTGGATTTCTGGATTCTTTCACAGCCACATTTTCCTTTAACATGATACTATAATCAGTCAGATCAGCACATTTTAATGTATACTTTCGTAAACAGGACATTGGTTGGTTCTTTATGATCTGATTCTTAACATAATTACTGGATTTATAGTTACAGAATATACAAAGCATATTGACTTCACAGATCATTAGCATTTTATAGCAATGCAATTGATTTTTGTATTTTTGATATATATTACCAATACATGTTGTCAGCATCATTTATAATGATTTCATATACTCTTTGATTTCCACATAATTGGTTCTTATTTTAACCTTTCAGCCTCGATAACTTGTTTATATCAAACCCCTACACTTACTTTGAATACCTGTCAACCAACAAAAAAGAGACAAAAAAATAATCAGATAATGAAGAGGAAACAGCTACTCCTTTGCTACTGCAGCAAAAAGACAACAAACATAATCAACAATCAATCCCTACTGAAATGTGTCCACTGTAACTTTGTAAAATAAAAAGTGATAAAACGACATGGTCAAACCCATAGTCAGTGTACTAACAGCTTGGACAGATGTCCCTCCATGTTTTACTTGTAATCACATCACCAAACCCATGACACATGATTCATAAACTTCATATACAATCTGCTGAAGGTGAGGAACCTCAAAACATCTTCTGGTGTAAAATTACAGCTAAATAAACATAAATAGGAAAAGAGTTTTACTGATGTAAACATCAATAAATCTGGTTGAGTTGTCTGGTGTTGGTGTATTTATTAAAACACATGTGAATCAACATTCAGCAGCAGTTTCAGCTCAGTGGTTTGACCTTTGCTGGTGGGTGGGGCTACAAGTTGTGCTTTTAACCAACAGTAATACGTTTTAATAAAAGCCACCTCCCTTTACTGGAAACCACATGGATCTGGTTGGACCAGATTCCTGAACTTTCATGTTTTCCAGTCAGGTGCCTCTAGTCTACATTCTTCTGCTTCAAGAGTGTTTGTCAGGTTGCTTTCAAGTTTAACACTGTAGAGTTTAACAGTACCGCAGCCCATTTAAACACACTGCAGCACATTTAGCAACACTGAGACACGTTTCACAACACTGAGACACGTTTGAAACCACTGCAGCACATTTGAAAGCACTGTCTGCATTCTGCCCTAACCCCTATCTCCACTTTGCCACCGTCCCTGTTAGAGCCTCCAGACTTATCTTCTATTCCTGAAGTATATCATAACCTAGCCCCAGTGTTTTGTAAGCACTCCGCACTGTCTCTGCCACCCCATCACCCATACGACAGTCAGCTTTACAACCTCTCACAACTTGAATGTAAAGTTATGGGAAAATACATACAGGATTTGCTTGCTACTGGAATTATCCGTCCCTCATCATACCCGGTGGGTGCTGGGTTTTTCTTTGTGGGTAAAAAGGATGGAACTTTTGATACCTTGTATTGAATTTAGTGGCCTCACAATCAAAATAAATACCCACTGCTTTTGATCAGCTTTGCTTTTACCCCACTCCATGGAGCCTCCATCTTCACCAAACTGGACCTGCACAACGCTTATCACCTTGTTCGCATCCTCAAGGGAGATGAGTGGAAGACAGCCTTTAACACTCCACTGGGACACTTCGAGTACCTGGTAATGCCTTTTGGGTTAACCAATGCTCCCACTGTGTTTCAGGCTCTGATAAACGACGTCCTCAGAGACATGATTAACTATTTTGTGTTTGTCTATCTGGATGATATTTGGATTTCTCCCAGTCTCCCTCTGAACACGAGCAACACGTTTGTCGTCTCCTTGAGACTAAACTGTATGTAAAGGCTGAGAAATGTGAGTTCCATGTCTCTACTGTGTCTTTCCTGGGGTATAGTATCTCTCAAGGCCACGTACAAATGTACCCCGCCACGGTTTCCGCAGTCTCTGAATGACGGCAGCCTCTAACCTCAAACAGCTGCAGCATTTTCTGGGGTTTGCAAACTTTTACCGGAGGTTCATCCGCAACTGTAGCCACCTTGCTGCCTCCCTTACAGCCCTCACACATCTACCACCACTCCCTTCTGTTGGACACCAGTGGCTGAGGCTGCCTTTGTGGAGCTCAAACGTCGCTTTGTCTCAGCTCCAGTCCTCATTCAACCAGATCCAACCCTTCAGTTCATTGTGGAGGTGGATGCCTCGGACACAGGGGTAGGTGCAGTGCTCTCTTAAAGATGATCTGTTGACAATAAACTCCATCCCTGTGCATTCTTCTCACGTCAACTCTCTCCTACTGAAAATAATTACTACATTGGCGACAGAATTTCTGGCTGTGAAGCTGGCCCTGGAAGAGTGGCGTCACTGGCTAGAGGGCGCACATCACAAGAACCTGTCATACATCCACCTGGGAGATACTAGTGTGTGTATATATATATATATATATATATATTGAAATATATATATTTATTATCTTTCTCTCTATCTCTGTATACATAAACATTTGGGCTCTGGGCAGGTGGCCATCTACCTTGACCCAGTTGAGTTGAAAGGGGAAAAGAGTGGGGGAGAGAGAGCAGGTAGACAGACAACATAATAATAATAATAATAATAATAATAATAATAAGTTTAGCAGTGAGTGTGGAGCAGGAACATGGGGGCAGTAGACGGCCTGCAGTCACAGATCCAGACTCTACAGCTCCAGAGGCACAAACACCTGCAGGAAGAGAGAAAGCTCCAAACTACAGGAAGAGGTGGAGTTAGTAACATGCAGTAATGGAATAAGAAAGAATTATAGTTGAAGAAGCTCATAAAGTTATTACTACTGAGAGCTCTGGGAATACATGGCTCAACAGAGCTCTGACTCTGTGTCAGCCTGGCTACAGTGCTCAAAACAAACCTGGGGTTGTTCCTATGTTCCTCTATGAGTGAGGAGTAATAGGCTCCTCTGGCATTACGGAGGGCCTTCCTGTATGTTCTAAGACTATCTTGCCAGACTAAATGAGTTTCCTCCAGTTCGGTGGAACGCCATTTCCTTTCTAATTTTCGCAATGTTTCTTTTAATTTGTGGGTTAAGTAGTTATACCATGGAGCTAACCTCTTGTTTTATTATCTTCTTTTTCATAGGGTTGATAGAATGGAGAGTTGTTTGCAGCGAGCCTGCAGCACTATCAACCAGATGATCAATTTGGGAGGGACTAAAGGTAGCATAGGAGCCCCCTGTTATATTGAGACATGGCAATGAATTAAATGCCGATAGAATCACTTCTTTAAATTTAGCTACAGCGTTATCAGACAGGCATCTACTGAAGGAATGTTTGCTTAATGGCCTGTAGTCCAGTAATATGAATTCAAAAGTTATTAAATAATGGTCTGATAAGAGGATTTTGTAGAAACTCAGGTTTAGCAGGGTTAGGACCCAATCGCAGAGAGGAGAGAAGACACCTGCCGAATAAACTCTAAAACTCTGTTTTAGAGTTTATTCCAAACAAAAACGTGCATCAAAAACATACAGGGTGGTGAAGCCAACAGAAAAACCAGAACAACAAAAAATCATCCAAAGCAGGCAGGTGTCTAAACAGGTCACATGGAATCCAGAAACAAGGCATAAGGGAACACACTGCAGACGACAGAGATGTAGAGATAAGGATCTGACAACTAAACAAAGAAACTAGACCGGTATATGTAAGTGACTGATTAGTGATCAGAAGCAGGTGAGAGAACAGGTGAAGGGAGTTGGACTGATGAGGAAGGAGTGGCTGATAGGCAGAGAGAGGAGGAGTGGGGACAGGTGTGTGGATGGGAGGGGCAGTCAGGTGATGGGGAAAGGAGAGAAAGTCCGAGGGCATCTGGTGGAAGGTGAGGGGATGGCAGGTCAGGAGTGACAGAGTGCTGGGGCTAGAATGTGACAAAAGAAAGGTAAAAAAGAACATATTATGAAAAAGAAGGTTTTTTGTCATGATATGTAACTTTTTCACAGCTTTCTATTTAATAAAGATCTCCTTGTTATCTCTATAGTATAACAACCATAACAACCAAAAACACCTATTTCTTCTTCATGAGCTCTTCAAAGAGATCGAAGAACCTTGTTGTTGGCCTGGTGATGCCTGCTAAAGTGCTTCTCCTCCTATGCTGCCTCCTCTTCTAAAAACTGCAGCACCTGTGAGTGCCTTCTCTCTGCATTGGAGAAAAATATGTGCAAGTGGCTGCTTTGGCCTCTGCACTGTCAGTCCCCATCGTAGTTGGAGGGCATCTCAACTCCTACAGGAACACAAGCAAGGGTAAAAGTTATCCAATATGCTGAACAGACATAGAAATGTGTTTCATAGACAACCATGAATCCAAAGGAAAACGTCACACATCAGTGAGCATTTACCAATACTGATCTTACTGTATAAAACTGTATCTCTGTCTTGACTCTGGGTCCATTCACCAACTCAGATCCGCTCTGTGTCTGTCAGTGCACCAGGGTGCCAGCATACTTGAATAAACTCACAACACTACAGCAAACCTCTAACCTGGATTTATAAATAATCCCAAGCCTAATATCAAGTTGAAATGTCATTAGGAACTGCAGCACATTTAAACACACTCCAGAGTTCAACACTGCAGCACATTTGAAAACACAGCAGTTTAACAACACTGCAGCATGTTTAAACACACTGCAGATGGCCGCCCACCCAGAGCCTGGTTCTGCTCGAGGTTTCTACCTGTTAAAAGGGAGTTTCTCCTCGCTACTGTCGCCAAGTGCTTGCTCATGGTGGGAACTGTTGGGTCTCTGTAAATAATATTTTAAAGAGTATGGTCTAGACCTACTCTATGTGAAAAGCGTCTTGAGATAACGTTTGTTATGATTTGGCGCTATACAAATAAAATTGACTTGACTTGACATGCAGAGTTCAACAACACTGCAGCACATTTAAACACACTCTAGAGTTTAACAACAATGAAGAGTGACAGAACAGCACATACTTTAACAACACTGCCAACCGTTTAACAACACTCAGTCGGCAATTTGAGGAGGAATGCCACCCCGCTTGTTAGCAAAATTACCAAAATGCAACCCCCTTGTTAACCTGCCATCTAGTAGCAGAGAGAGTATAGTTTTATGAGCTGCCAAACCAGACAAAAGCCAAGCGAAAACATTGCAAGAAGAAACAAATGTACGCCAGAGATGTTGAAGGAAGTTCGCAAGCGAGAATGAGTTACCGTGAAAGAGAGACAGAGTTATTTTTGTGGATGAGAGGACCACGCGAGAAAGGTTAAAGGTGTGCAAGAGAGACCAAGTTACTACTGAGAGAGGATGAGGGGGTGCACTCCCATCGGGCCAACACACCAGTTAAAAATTGACAAATCCCCTTCTGACAACACTGCAGCAATTTTAACACTGCAATGAATTTAACAAACCTGCAGCATGTAAACAACACTGCAGAGTTTAACAACACACATAACAATGCTAAAGTGAGTTTAACAACACATGTAAAAAGGCTAAGGTGAGTGTAACAACAGTATGGTGAGTTTAACAACACACGTAACAATGCTACAGATTTAAATAACTTTGCAAAGAGTTTAACTACACTGAGGCATGTTAAACAAGACTGCAGCAAGTTTAGCTAGTATTCGTCTAGTAATGAACAAGCGGTGACTCTCCTCCAAACCCAGATTTGGAAGGTCAGTGAGTTCTTGTTAAATGCGGTCGAGTTTCACCATTACGCTGGAAATTAATGTTGAACGGCTACTTGTACCCCCCAAAGTGTATTGTGATTATGCCCCAGTATGTGTCCAGTAACACGTGCCTACACTCTGTATTTTCTGTTTTTAACTTGAGCATAAGTGTGGTTTTAGTGTAATAATATGTATTAATATGTATTATTATATAGGTTATGCGCTAGCCAATAAAGGCATACTGTCCATATAAATGGCTTCACATAAAATATGGAGTGTGTCCAGAGTTTTACTGGATGTATATAATCTGGTTGTTTAATATTCTTGTGGAAACAAAGTAAAAGTGCGTATAATGATTTTGTGTTCCTTTGGAATGGTAGTTTATTTTGATATATTGTATGGTTGCTATAATTTGTAGTTTATTTTGATACATTTACAATGTGTGTATTTTGACTTTTGAATGAAAATATGCTCAAAATCTATATCACTCACAGAGAATACATCAACCTGATCCAGAGCAGGTCAGGTGTGCAGCGTAAGTTACTATGGTGATCTAGCCAGGTTAAAAGAGAGCCACCTTCCGGATATTGAAAACTCAGCTTTAGGCTCAACATACCTCACTAACCCAGTAATCTGGCCTCATAGTACACCTGTGTAGTGCCGCAGGTCAGTGGGATGGAAGACTGACTCCTGGGATGGAGCAGATTGAGTTTCTCTGAGATGATGAATGAAAACTGACCTGCAGGTCTTCAGAGGTTAACTGGCTCAAACAGACATACACCAAAGAAAAAGAAACAGAGATGATGATGGGGGGGGGGGGCTTCCTGCCAGATAAAGGGTGTTTGTTTCAAAAAGACTCCTGATTGGTTAATGGATGTCGTGACCGAGGCCAACAGCAGGGGGCGAATCAGTGGAGCACATCGTGTGTGTGTGTGTGATGTCAAGTAAAACTTTGTTCAGGTGAGTTTCACATGGAAGCAGCTGATAGGTCGATATCTGTGAGAAGAGATTTACCTTTCCCTGAGACACACACACCTGAGCAGAAAGGGAAACCTACAGGTGTCATTTACACTGTGGGGGGGGGTATTTAGAATTATGTCAGTCTGATTGTTGTTTTGTGTTGTTGTTACATTGATCTACCTGGAATAGAATAAACAGGTATAATCAGTAAATAAACATGTAATAACTTGCTTAATAACAGAATACACTGAGTTTCTGAATATAAGTTATAATACAACACATTAATAAACACTTAAACATGTCGACATTGTATACCATAATAAAGCATTTATTAAATGTTTCATGTTAAAGTAAAATATATACACTGTGTGTTCTGAGTCTCACTGGGTTGGTGTTGCTCACCTGTCCCACAGCTCTTGGTTACAGGCGGACATCAGGATCAAAGGTCCGGGTGAGCTGCAGTCATTCAGAACCGATCTGGACCAGACTATACCTTAAAGTGCTCTTAATTCCTCTTCTGGACCTGATCCCAGAGTCCTGCTCGGCTCCAGCTCGGTTTTGGTTTCAGGACGTCCTGCTGCAGATGGATGCAGACTCATGTTCTGCCCTAATTCCCACAGACAGCAGTAAACTCACTTCAAAATAAAAGCACAGAAGGTCAGGGGGTTTTCCAGCGTGTCACACTGAAATAACTCAGTCTTATACAGTCTGATGTACACGATCTAACACAGGAACCTAAAACAGCTGCAGCTCTGTGTGTGGAGGAGCATCATGAGGTGTCACCTGTAAAACCCACCTGACATACAGACCGTGACCAGGGGGTAAATATGATGAGTTGGCTCATTTCTGGAGGATCTGACATATGAAGCATATCGACGCAACAGCACGCAGTAACCACGATGACACGCATCGTTCCCCACCAGTGTTGTTGACCTGCACAAGTTCATTCTGTGAGCGGCGGGGGGGCTCTGTATCACTTTAATATATCTTGCTTTCTATGCATCTGCTAAGTCTGGACACACACACTGTAACACACATTAACACACACAATTTAACACACACTGTAACAGACACTAACACACACACACAGTAACACACACAGTAACACACACTGTAACACACACTAACACACACACAGTAACACATAGTCTGACACACATGGTTGTGAAGAACCACTGCAGTGAAACTGAAGGGAGAAACTTGAATCAAACAGCTCTTTTTTTTCAGCTTCGTCTCATCTGAGAGTCCAGAGTCCAGAGTCTTAGAGTCTAAAAGTCCAGAGTCTCAGAGTCCAGAATTCAGAGTCTCAGAGTCCAGAATCCAGAATCCAGAATCCAGAATCCAGAGTCTCAGAGTCCAGAGTCTCAGAGTCCAGAGTCCAGAATCCAGAGTCCAGAGTCTCAGAATCATGAATCCAGAGTCCAGAGTCCAGAATCCAGAATCCAGAGTCTCAGCGTCCAGAATCCAGAGTCTCAGCGTCTAGAATCCAGAGTCCAGAGTCTCAGAGTCCAAAGTCTCAGAGTCCAGAGTCCAGAGTCCAGAGTCCTGAATCCAGAGTCCAGAGTCCAGAGTCTCAGAATCATGAATCCAGAGTCCAGAGTCTCAGAGTCCAGAGTCTCAGAGTCCAGAGTCTCCGAGTCCACAGTCCAGAGTCTCAGAGTCCACAGTCCATAGTCTCTGAGTCCAGAGTTTAAGAGTACAGAGTCCACAGTCCAGAGTCTCAGATTCCAGAGTTTAAGAGTCCACAGTCCAGAGTCTCAGAGTCCAGAGTTTAAGAGTCCACAGTCCAGAATCCAGAGTCTTAGAGTTCAGATTCTCAAAGTCCAGAGTTCAGAGTCCAGAATCCAGAGTCTCAGCGTCCAGAATCCAGAGTCCAGAGTCTCAGAGTTCAGAGTTCAGAGTCTCAGAGTCCAGAATCCAGAGTCCAGAGTCTCAGAGTCCAGAGTCCAGAGTCTCAGAGTCTCAGAGTCTCAGAGTCCAGAGTCCAGAGTCTCAGAGTCCAGAGTCCAGAGTCTCAGAGTCGCAGAGTCCAGAATCCAGAGTCTCAGAGTTTCAGGGTCTCAGAGTGTCAGAGTCTCAGAGTCCAGCATCCAGAGACTTAGAGTTTCAGAGTCCAGCATCCAGAGACTTAGAGTCCACAGTCCAGAGTCTCAGAGTCCACAGTCCAGAATCCAGAATCCAGAGTCCAGAGTCCAGAGTCTCAGAGTTCAGAGTCCCAGAGTCCAGAGTCTCAGAGTCCAGAATCCAGAGTCCAGAGTCTCAGAGTCCAGAGTCCAGAGTCTCAGAGTCTCAGAGTCCAGAATCCAGAGTCCAGAGTCTCAGAGTCCAGAGTCCAGAGTCCAGAGTCTCAGAGTCACAGAGTCCAGAATCCAGAGTCTCAGAGTTTCAGGGTCTCAGAGTGTCAGAGTCTCAGAGTCCAGCATCCAGAGACTTAGAGTTTCAGAGTCCAGCATCCAGAGACTTAGAGTCCACAGTCCAGAGTCTCAGAGTCCACAGTCCAGAATCCAGAATCCAGAGTCTCAGCGTCCAGAATCCAGAGTCCACAGTCCAGAGTCTACAGTCCAGAGTCTCAGAGTCCAGAGTTTAAGAGTCCAGAGTCCACAGTCTCAGAGTCCACAGTCCAGAGTCTCAGAGTCCACAGTCCAGAATCCAGAATCCAGAGTCTCAGCGTCCAGAATCCAGAGTCCAGAGTCCACAGTCTCAGAGTCCCTGAGTCCAGAGTCTCAGAGTCCAGAGTCCAGAGTCCAGAATCCAGAGTCCAGAGTCTCAGAGTCCACAGTCCAGAGTCTCAGAGTCTCAGAGTCGCAGAGTCCAGAGTCCAGAATCCAGAGTCTCAGAGTTTCAGAGTCTCAGAGTGTCAGAGTCTCAGAGTCCAGCATCCAGAGACTTAGAGTTTCAGAGTTTGAGTCCAGAGTCTCCGAGTCCACAGTCCATAGTCTCCGAGTCCAGAGTTTAAGAGTACAGAGTCCACAGTCCAGAGTCTCAGAGTCCAGAGTTTAAGAGTCCACAGTCCAGAATCCAGAGTCTTAGAGTGTCAGAGTCCAGAGTCCAGAGTCCATAGTCCATAGTCTCCGAGTCCAGAGTTCAGAGTCCAGAGTGTGTATGTTAGGTTAAGTGAAGCCAAATTATCTCGTGGTCCTCTTAAGTAAATGATGTGGTGTCAACCCTTCATTTCCTGCATTCTGATGAATTTTGATGCACCAATTTGTGCATTTTCTGCATCAGCAGATTCTGCAGGAAGTCAGACAAATATTAACTTCCTGTTAAATCAGTTAATCAGTGTCATCAGATCAATGTGTACTAACTGTTCTAATTGATGTTCTGTATAACGGATAGATATATCATTATTATTATTGATACTATAAAATATATTAAATAATACTGATAAATGTCCACCAAACACAACATTTCAGCTCTTAGATCAGTGGAGAGCGAGGTATTTCCCATCATGCACTTGGGTCAGACACCTGCAGTTGCCTTGATGTCATGAGGTCGTCATTGTTTAGGTTTACATGTCAGAGCGAGTCAGCATCACGTCGGACAGAAATCAGATGACTCATCACTCTGCAATATCTGACAAAGAAAGATGACATCACCATTCTTAATCCCACCTACATAACACCTGCTCTCACTGCAGCCAATCAGCATCATCATTCCTGGGGCCTAAAAACAGGGGACCTGTCCAGGTGAACCCCGCCCCTCCCCCAATGCATGCTGGGATGCATGCTGCAGAGTACACATGATGGAAGTTTCACTTACAGAATAGAAGTAGCATTCAGTTGTAGTTTTCTTCAGTGTTGGGGGTAACAGTAGATGCAGTAGTAGTATTAGTGTCTGCAGTAGTTTTTGGACTAGAGCTTGTATTATCTTCAGTAGTAGTATGAGCAGCCCCTCCCCCTCTCGGTGTGTATAAATATGAGCGTTTGAAGGAGGAGCTGCAGCTCTTCAGCTGCTTCTTCAGTTCAACAGAGAAACGCTCCGACAGCAGCAGCATGCTGCCACCGTGAGTAATACTCTCAATAGTACCAATTATATTACTTATACTACTATCCCTACTTTAACTGCTATGAGCTTATACTGTGTTTTATATGAATGTTTATGTATAGACTTGAACTATGTGTCTGAAACCTCAGTGTTGGAATACAACCACAATGTAATACTCTGTAGTACTGTAGTAGTAGAACAGTTCTGTAATTCTCTGTAGTACCAGTTCTGTATTACTTTAAAGTACTGTAGTAGTAGAACAGTTCTGTAATACTCTGTAGTACTGTAGTAGTAGAACAGTTCTGTATTACTCTGTAGTACTGTAGTAGTAGAACAGTTCTGTATCACTTTATAGTACTGTAGTAGTAGAACAGTTCTGTATTACTTTATAGTACTGTAGTAGTAGAACAGTTCTGTAATACTCTGTAGTACTGTAGTAGTAGAACAGTTCTGTAATACTATGTAGTATTGTAGTAGTAAAACAGTTCTGTATTACTTTATAATACTGTAGTAGTAGAACAGTTCTGTAATACTCTGTAATACTGTAGTAGTAGAACAGTTCTGTAATACTCTGTAGTACTGTAGTAGTAAAACAGTTCTTTATTACTTTATAATACTGTAGTAGTAGAACAGTTCTGTAATACTCTGTAGTACTGTAGTAGTAGAACAGTTCTGTATTACTTTATAGTACTGTAGTAGTAAAACAGTTCTGAAATACTTTGTAGTACCAGTTCTGTATTACTTTATAGTACTGTGGTAGTAGAACAGTTCTGTAATACTCTGAAGTACTGTCGTAGTAGAACTGTACTATTGTAATGATACAACAGTTCTGTATATGTTGTTTGTACTTCAGCAGTACTGCAGTAGTACTATGGTACATGATTGTGATATTTGTTGTACTTGCTGTTGTTGTAACTTTGTGCTTCATCCTGATTGGGCGGAGATTGATTGACAGGTCGTCTATGCAATCACACGTGTTTATGTTGAGTGTTTATTATTTTAATGAAGCAATCAGTGTTCAGCTTCATCTTTATACACTGAAACCTCATATCTCCAACATGTTGGCTGCTGTGTTTAGCAGCTGGAGATACAAGGTTTCACTCTTCTGTTGGCTCATCACAACGAACTATCATTGATTAGTATTGATTGGTATTGATCAGTATTGACTAAACTTGTATCACCGGCTATTGATTGTGTTAGTCACTGCTGACGGCTGTTATTATTACCTGTCATTTAGCTGTATTGATCAGTATTGGCTGTTACTAAAATATATTGGTTACTGGTGGCTGGCATACTGATGATCATTGATGATTGGTATTGATTAGTAATAATTTCCTTGACTGTTAATGATTATTAGTATTTTTCTGTAATACTCTGTAGTAGTAGAACAGTTTTGTAATACTCTGTATATGAGGGACTGACCACCGTTGAATGGTATTCCCTATTGATCAGTATTGAGCAGTATTGATTAGTATTGATTACTGCAATAATGTGGTTTGCTCTGTCATGACAGAAACCTGTTGATAGTGTCGATGGTCATCTGTCTGGCAACATCTGTTTCTACGGCTCCTGTGGAAGGTAAAAATACATACTTGACATTTTACTTTATTCTATTTTATATAATTTGTGGAGATACGAGTTTTGTTGTGTTTTCCAGAAAAGGAACAGGAGGAGGTGGAGGTGGAAGCCACAGAGGAGGTGGAGGGGGAGCTGTCCGAGGAGGAGGAGGGTAGGCGTGTGTATTTTATTTTGAAAAGGCAGCTTCCTTTCATTTTATGTAACTCTTTTCATTACGTATAAAATCAAATCTTTGTTTCTACTGTTGAGAAATAAAACTGATTCTATGAAAATGTGCTTTAAATCAGATCAAACTGGTTGATTTATTGGTGTGATGACTGTCCTTACAACCATATCAATCTTTGTAGAGCTAAAATGACTTGTTGATTAATTGATGACTCAAGTGTCAGAAAATGACTTGGCAACAGTTTAGGTGACTGAACATCACCGTGTTCACATCGTAGTTTCAATCTGTTTGGGTTTTTAGACCAAATAATCAATTCATGAATTGGGGAAATAATTAACAAATTAATTGATAAGGCAATTCATTTTTAGTTAAAATGAACAAACTAACCATAAACATGTGTTTGTCATTATAACCATGACGCCGAAGATCCCCTGACCTTAACCATGTGTTTATGATTGTCGCCATGACGATGAAGTTACCTGGTGGTTAGTTGAACCCAAACAAGATCTTTGTCCAACATTAATCGAGTCACTTTTGTGGAAAACGTAATGAAACAAACAACATATTTTGTAGTTTAGTTTGGAGTTGTTTAATATCTCTAAATCAGTCAAAATCTGATCAATTGTTGTGATATTTGGGATAGTCTATGTGTGGTTTCTGATGACCTCAGGATCAGTAGTTACTGTGTTTGTTTCTAGTTGAACAGACATTGTGGAAAGTGAGAAATTGAATAACGTTTTGCAGAATTGTCTGAAATTGTAAAGAAAAAATAAAACAAATTGACTTAGGTTAGCAGTTCAATAATAAAAGACACATGACACTGTTCAGAGAGGAAACTGTAATGTTAAAGAAGAAACAGAATAAAAACCACAGAAAAACTCAATGACGACAGCTGAGAAAGAAAGAAAGAATTGCTGTTAAGATATAAAATCTAACAGTGTAAAACATCTCTAATTAGAGAAATAAATGTTGGATGTTTTTTCCTTTCCAGATGATGATGACTCCAAGAGTCAGGATAAGATTGATGAGGGTGAGAGGCAAAAACACACAGACCTTTAATTTCCAACATAAACCTGCATAAACACAAAACACCTTTAAATTCAAGCTGGAACTCCAAATGTAAAGATCAGTTAACATTTAATCATCATAAATTGAATTATTTAAAACGTGTTACAAGACAGATTTAACCTTTACATAAATGGTGTCATTTTATATTTTAGTCCTTAATAATAAGTAATAATTTAGTACTTTTTACTTTTCAATGATTCTTTGTCAGATTTTAACGACACCGATCCTTCATGAGTCTGTTTTTAATAAAGTCTGTTTTTAATAAAGTCTGTTAGTCAAGTTTCCTTCAGCTGATGGAAACAGAAGTTGTATTCATCCTGAACATCTGATACCCCCCACCCCCCACCCCCAGTTGTTGGCGTGCAGGAGACCACCATGGTGGTGGCGGCGATGGCCGGAGGTTCAGGTGAGTCGACCCTGATCAGGTTTTCCCCTGGTGAACACTTTGGTTGTTCCTGTTTGGTTTCAGGTTTAATCCAGATTAATTTGGTGGTATTCAGACCAGGATTAACCTGATTCAGTTTAATCCACATCCTGAAGTTTCTCCATTGGTCTGCACATGATGTATAGAACAATGAAAAGAGAAAAATAAAGAGGACAGCATTATACAGTTTCTAATGTTTTAGGAAGTCATTACCATAAATGAGGTGGTCTAAATATTAGGAAACCCACTGAATATAGTACAGTACATAGAAGGGAATGAGCTCCTCCAAACAAGTGAACATCATCTTCTTTGTATATGCTGATCTGGGCGGATCAGCATATACAATCAGCATATACAAAGTGTTTAAACCCTTAGTAAACACTTTGGTATTAGCAGGTTCTGACGGCGTTGCCGTAGGACGAACGTCATGGGGGCGTTTACGTTAGTCACAGTATGAATGGCTGCATGTAAACGGGAATATTAGTGGAAAATTCATTTTCATTAGCCATGTAAACAGTTTAGTAGGAATAATGTCTTTTTCTGAATAAGGGCAAGAACTGGAATATTCTGTGCATGTAAACATAGTCACATGCAGAACCTCAAATATAATATAGAGCAGCACAAATCCATCTGTCCATTATCTATGCCACTTCTCCTTAGAGGGTCGCAGGGGGGCTGGAGCCGATCCCAGCTGAAGAAACGGGGTCCACCTGGACAGGGCTGACACATAGGGACAGACAAACATTGACCTCAGCTGCATGTATTTAGATTATGGGAGGAAGCCTGAGCACCTGCAGAAATTTTTTTTTAAATAAAAAGTTTTCCCTCCCAGACTTTATACACAGCAGGACATTTCAAAACAAATTCAATTCATAGTTAAAGCATGAAATTCAAATTATGTTTCTCTTTTGTTTTACTGTTTTCAAACAGTGTGAATTCAGATCGTCCAGTTTTATTTTAAATGATAGAAATATTTCTCCTGATGGTTGAAAGCAAATGTGCATTTTAAAATAAAATTTCTTTAGTTAATGTGTGGACGAATTGTTTAAGATGTAACTCTAAATAAATTAATTCTGAAAAATGTTAAAAATATATAGAAAATTATGAATGAATTAATGAAATATGGTTTCTGGCTAATAATTTAGTGGCTATGATTTTGATGACTGCAGACAATAGAAATAATAGGGCCTCAGTCTGTGACAGGGACCAGAAAGGCTGCGTATCTCAGGTGTGTTTTCTCTGCAGGTGTTCCAGCAGGAGTTTCGTCCAGCATTCAGCATCTGAGCGGTGAGGTGACTGTTGACATGACCTTACTGTGTTTACATACATTAAATATATGAAATATATAAATACTTGAGTTATTTCTGTAAAATCCGTCACTTCGAGTTGTTACTGCAGAACGTTCAACATTACATTTTATCTTTATTACAAATAAAATCACATCATTGTTTCTGCTCCTTTGGGTGTTTGTTGAGAACATTTTGATGATTCCGTGTTTGAAAATGATTAAACATCAATATTTAAAGTGTTCATTTTTATTTAATTATATTTATTTAATACATAATCAGATAAAGGTTTGTGTTGATTTCCAGCTTCCAGCAGTCAGTCATCAGTAGGAGGAAAAAATGATGGAACAGCAGGAAGTTCTGCAGGTAAACAAGAAGAAGAAGAAGTGTGTGGATCATGCAGCAGCACTATGACATCACTGATGTGTCACTGCAATGGTCACAGAGTATCAAAAAGAGTATTACGAGTATTGGTACTGTGTTGTAATAATGTGTGCAATGTTGCTTTTTAAACTAAACAACTTTGATTTCAGGTACATTAACTCAAGTACTGTACTTAAATACAATTTTAAGATACTTGTTCTTTACTTGAATATTTCAATTGTAGGGTATTTTATACTTCTACTCCACTACAATACAATACAATATTCTACTTTCTATTCCACTGCATTTATTTAACAGTTCAGATTAAGGAAGCTTTCAAATTAGCTCCACCTCAGCCAACTACAAAAACGGAGTACCACTAACTTATTTATACATCAGTAAAAATGAACTAACAATGTAACACTGTTAATTTGTACACTTTGTTTCTAATACTTTCATACATTTTCTTCAGTGACACTTGAATGCAGGACTTTTCTTGTAATTAAGTATTTTTACAGTGTGGTAAAAGTAAATGATTTGAATACTTCTTCCACCACTGATTGAAAGTGTCTGTCTGAATACTGACTTGATGTTTGTCTCTGTATCAGGTCACGCAGGGGATTCTTCTTTTGTGGTCTCATCAGGTAAGTTTTACTTTCTGTGTCATGACTCATCATTAAACATCATCTTCATCAAGCCACGTAACTGATCAATTTCTCACTTAGTTTTGTTCATATGTTGAAATTAAACTCTTTCAGACTCAGAAACCTGGTTATTATCTGCAGTGTTTACTCTGTAATGAACTGCGTAACGATTGGCTGATGAAGCAGCATGTGACGAATCACACACTAAAATAAATAACTTTAATTTAAAATCAGTCGTATCTCTGTTGAAAGTGTGTACAGGAAATAACACTCATGAAAAAGAGAGTGAACAACCTTCTTTATGTGTTTGTTTGTCAGCAGCTGGAGGTCCGAGCAGCTCAGTACCTTCACAACCAACAGGTAATCATCAATTATTCAATATACTCCAATAGATCAATAATCACTGCCAACTGACCCTCTGCCCTTATTACCTTTGTCCTTAGACCCTCTATCCTTAAACCCCTCTGCCCTTATACCCTCTGTCCTTAAACCCTCTGCCCTTAAACCGTCTTCTTTTACACCCTCTGTCCTTAGACCCTCTGTCCTTACCCCCTCTGTCCTAAATAATACTCTCAATCAGAAAAGGCTAGCTTTCCACCAGGGGGACATTCAGCAACAGAGGGAGGCTTAAAAGTTGGTGAAAAAGGAACTAAAGCTTGCCAAAATGTGGTTTAAATACAAGGCAAAGAATGAAGTTAAGAAAGGCAGGGGAATCTAAACTATGGTGGGAATTCAGGACAGGAAAAATCAGTGTTTAACCCTGAAAAACCATGGTTTGATCATGTGTGGCATTTTTACATTTATTTCCAACTCTTCTTATCACAAAATAAAATTCCCATGTTATAGAAAGAGTCCATTGTTGTTCCACTGTTTAGTTATGAAAGGTTTTGGACGAATCCAGAACCCAAACTGGGAGCTGGTTCCACAGGAGAGGAGCTTGGTAACTGAAGGCTCTGGCTCCTGTTCTACTTTTAGAGACTTTAGGTACCACAAGTAACCCTGCGTTCTGTGAGCGCAGTGCTCTAGTGGGGTAATACGGTACTATGAGCTCTTTAAGATATGATGGAGCCTGACCAATAAGAGCTATGTACGTGAGGAGGAGTAATAAGGAATTATAATAATCCAATTTAGAAGTAACAAATGCATGGACTAGTTTTTCTGTGTCTTTTTGAGACAGGATCCAGCCTTATTTTTACAATGTTACGTAGATGGAAGAAGGCAGTCATTGAAGTCTGTTTTATATGGGCATTAAAGGACATGTCCTGATCAAAGGTTACTACTAGATTCCTTCCAGTGGTGCTGGAGGCCAAGGCAATGCCATCTAGAGTAACTATATCTATAGATAGTGCGTCTCGCAGGTGTTTAGGACCAAGAACTAAACTTCAGTTTGGTCTGGAGTTGGAGTTTAATAGCAGAAAATTGCAGGTCATACAGTTTTTTATGTCCTTAATGCCTGAAGTTTGGCTAACTGATCAGTTTCATCTGGCTTTATCGATAAGTGTTATTGAGTATCATCTGCATAGCAGTGAAAGTTTATGGAGTGTTTCCTAATAATATTGCCTAAAGGAAGCATATATAAGGTGAATAAAATTGGTCCCAGCACAGAACCTTGTGGAACTCCGTGACTAACTTCCGTGTCCACGGAGGATTCATCATTTACATGGACAAACTGAAATCTATCTGATAAATAGGACTTAAACCAGCTTAGTGCGGGTCCTTTTGATGCCAATCAAATGCTCCAGTCTCTGTAATAGGATCTGATGGTCAATGGTATTGAAAGCGGCACTAAGATCTAACAGAACAAGTACAGAGACAAATCCTTTGTCTGATGCAGCTGGAAGGTCATTTGTCACTTTCACCAGTGCTATCAGATCGTTTTGTTGGAGTGTGTTTTTATCTTTAAAGTCTGTGTTTCATAGACAGCTGTTTGGTTCTTGTACTGAATCCTCCAGTCCATTAAATACTGAGAGTTATTCAGAGCTCGGAGTTACCTGCTACAGCCACTGTAAAGAGTGTCTTCCTGACGTAACGCCTGGACTAGACTGGACTGGACTCAAGTGACTCTCAGTCAATCAGGTAAAAGCTGTGAGAACATATTTTGGTTTCGGTGTTTGTAATTCTTTCCCTATTGTTTCTTAAACTGAGCTGAACTGAACTGTGGGTTTCAACTGAACTGAATTGAACTGAATAGAACATTGTTTAGTTTTACTGATTGAGTGGAGAGGAAATACGGACTGGGTTTTGGTTTTTTTTTGGAAGGAACCATTCTCGCTGTGTATTGTTTTGTCTGCATGTGAGTTAGCCTACTAATAAATTTACATTTGCATTGAGAAGATATTTGTTGTGGTGTTTTATTATTTGGTGGCCTATAGTAAATATTTTGCTTTTGGGGATGTTCTTTGGAAGGCTCAAGATATGAGTATTGTGTTTATGTGTTTATTGTGCTCTATACTTGAATCATATGTGCGGTTGACTAACTTAAAAATATTGACTCACAAACCTGACGAAAATATTTTTAACCTAACTGGCACCCCAAGCAACCGGTCTTACCGTTACAACATCACTGATTGGTGACCGCTTTCTCAAGGATCTTAGAGAGAAGGGAAGGTTGGATATAGGTCTATAGTTGGCTAAAACCACTGGATCAAGCGTACGCTTTTTAAGAAGATGTTCAATTACAGCTACTTTAAAGGACTGTGGTACATAGCCTGTTGATAAAGACATATTGATCATGTCTAGTAAAGAAGTGCTAACTAAAGGTAAAACTTCTTTAAGTAGCGTAGTTGGGATGGGGTCTAAGAGGCAGGTTGTTGGTTTAGATGAAGAAATATGTATCAGGTTCTACAGCTGTTTCTAAGGTTCCTGTATTTGCAGATAGATTTGAACTGGCTGAGAGCACAAGATGATTGATTTTGTCTCTAATAGTTAGAATTGTATCATTGAAGAAGTTCATGAAGTTATTACTACTGAGCGCTCTGGGAATACATGGCTCAACAGAGCTCTGACTCTGTGTCAGCATGGCTACAGTGCTGAAGAAACCTAGGGTTGTTCTTATGTTCCTCTATTAGTGAGGAGTAATAGGCTCCTCTGGCATTACGGAGGGCCTTCCTGTATGTTCTAAGACTATCTTGCCAAACTAAATGAGTTTCCTCCAGTTTGGTGGAACGCCATTTCCTTTCTAATTTTCGCAATGTTTCTTTTAGTTTGCGGGTTAAGGAGTTATACCATGGAGCTAACTTCTTTTGTTTTATTATCTTCTTTTTGATAGGGACAATAGAATTGAAAGCCGTTCGCAGCGAGCCTGCAGCACTATCAACCAGATGATCAATATGTGAGGGACTAAAGTTAGGAGTCCTCCGTTACATAAAGATTATTAAATATCCAATTTCGATGCTAAACGAGGGTGTGGTTAAAACAGTGAGTGGGTTTGTTTACACTCTGACAGAAGCCAATTGAATCTAATGATGAGATAAACGCAGAACTAAGGCTATTACCGACGTCCACATCAATATTAAAATCACCTATAATAATGACATTATCTGTTTTAAGAACTAAAATTGTTTAAACTCTGAGAATTCAGATAAAGATTCATTAACATACCATGAGCGCAGTACACTTTAATAGAATTAGCTGTAGTGCTTTTTAGGTTGGGTGTGAAAGACTAAGAACAAATAAAGTCAAATGTAATATAGTATAGTGTAATGTAGTGTAATATAATATTATGTTATATAATAAAATAATAAATCAGATTTAAGTTCAGAGTTTCAATTCAAATATGAGTTTTTGTGTTTTTAGGAGCCGATCGTCCAGCAACTTCATCTCACACGGAAACTAACGGTAAATATGTCCAACTTTACAGCTGCACAGAAGATAGCAGCTAGCACTTAGCAGCTAGTAGTTACCAGTTAATGGTTAGTTGTTGCTGTTCTCAGTTCAGGAAGTGTTCTTTGTTGATTGGTTAAATCCTCACCAGCTTATTGGTCAGAATGATGAGTATAGACCACAGAATGTATAAAGAAGTGGGCGTAGCCTCCGTGACATGTCCCATGGTTTGTGGACAGTCGTTTTAAAGCCACAAGTTTGCCATTTTAGCTGTCGCCATCTTGTTCTTTTGGAGCCAGAGGGAAGATACTCGGAGAGGAGGGTAGCCCTGCCTCTATCCTGATTGGTGGTCGCTGTGGTGGCAACTTGTCAATCATACAGTAACCCCACCCTAAAGCATACGCTGCTTTATCTTCTATTTTCTTCTAAATGTGACTGTAATTTTCAAAATGAACATCCTGCTGTACTGAAGAAGACTTGAAATAGTGACTGAGACCATTGACTCATTAGGAAAATGTTTAAATCAGGTGAGAAGTCAGGTCATTTTCTTATTGACTTCTATACAATCGGACTTCTGTTTGCAGCCAGTGGCGTCGCCCCCTGCTGGCCGTTAGAGAGAACGCAGGTTTAAGGCTCTTCAGTATTGGCTTCACTTTTCAGACTCGGTGTGTAGTTGTGTGTAGGTGTCTGTATATGTGTGTAGATACATTAGCTGTGTAGGTGTGTAGGTATGGGTAAATGTGTGTAGGATGAACTATGTGAATGAAGCGTTTGTTTTTAGTGATAACAGATGGTAAAGGACTTCATTTATTTTGTCCTGTTGTACCTTAATGGACAAAGAGCTTTATGATGTTGCCACTCATTCACACACACACACCAATGGTGGCGCTGGCCTGCCCTTTGGGAGCAACTCAGAGTTCAGTGTCTTGCTCAAGGACACCTGGACAGGACAAGTCGGGGGTGGACCATGACCCGCTCTTCCTCCTGAACCACAGCTGCCCTGAGAGCTGAATGTTTTTATTGTTGTTTGTATGGTAACATGTCTACCTGCTGAATCAATCAACCAATTAATGAAAAAGAAAACAGTCCAACCAATGAATGAATCATGTAAAGCCATTTCTCAGACATAAACCTGTGTTTGTGTCTGCAGGTTCTGACGGAGTCGACTTAGAGTCCAACGGTAAATATCTATAAAATCACATGCTGATCAATAACTTATTGATGCACTGCACAAAAACACACACACTAAAGATTAGACACAAGACATGATGAACAGTTAAATAAGTCAAACAGTGTCAGGAATTGATGAACGTGGGGAGTGAAGGTGACCCCGCCTGGTCCAAGCCCACAGAAGACCTGTAGCCCAAACTGCTGAAGAAGTTCATGCTGGCTGATAGAAAGGTGTCAGAACACACAGTGTTTCTGTCTGGGTGGCACGAGGGGACCTGCACAATATTAGGCAGGTGGTGTTAATGTTGTGGCTGATTGGTGTATATAACCCTAACCCGACTGTATACATGCATGCCTCATGTATCCAGCGTCTTTGCACTCAGCACCATTGCGCTATTAGTACAATTTTCATTGTTTTTTTAAATATATATACTTTTAATGTATATTATATTTATCTATAGAAGTTGAATGCTTATGTTTTCCTTTGTTCAGTTTTGTTGTCTTGTTTTTACTGTATGTCTGAGAGCTGATTCTGAAATAAAGTTTCTGAGATTTATTTGTATAGCACCAGATCATAACAATCTCAAGACACGGGGTCTGATTAGTGTGTGTGTGTGTGTGTGTGTGTGTGTGTGTGTGTGTGTGTGTGGGGGGGGTATTTCAGGTAATGGGCAGAAGCTCCTGAACGCAGGAGGAGGAGTAGGGGGTGGGGGCGGAGCTGACAGTCAAACAGGTGAGCTGCAGGGGGCAGGGCTCAATGTTTGTAAAATTTAAAGAAAAGTCAATGAAGTTTGGTAAAGTCACATTATTCAATAACCTGTATGTCTGCTCACCTGTCTGTCCATCTGTTTACCTGTCTGTCTGTTTACCTGTCCATCTGTTTACATGTCTGTCTGCGCATCTGTCCTTCTGTTTACCTGTCCTTTTGCTCAATTATCTGTCTACCTGTCCATCCATCAGTTTACCTGTCTGTCTGCTCACCTGTCCATCTGTTTACCTGTCCATCCATCTGTTTACCTATCTGTCTGCCTGTCCATCCATCTGTTTACCTGTCTGTCTGTTTACCTGTCCATCTGCTCACCTGTCTGTCTGTTTACCTTTTCCATCTGCTCACCTGTCTGTCTACGTCTCCGTCCATCTGTTTACCTCTGTCTGCTCACCTGTCCATCTGTTAACCTGTCTTTCTGTTTACCTTTTCCGTCTGCTCACCTGTCTGTCCACCTCTCCGTCCATCTGTCTACCTGTCCGTCCATCTGTTTACCTGTCTGTCTGCCTGTCTGTCCATCTGTTTACCTGTCCGTCTGTTTACCTGTCTGTCTGCTCACCTGTCCATCTGTTTACCTGTCTGTCTGCTCACCTGTCCATCTGTTTACCTGTCTGTCTGTTTACCTGTCCATCTGTTTACCTCTGTCTGCTCACCTGTCCATCCATCTGTTTACCTGTCTGTCTGCTCACCTGTCCATCTGTTTACCTGTCTGTCTGTTTACCTGTCTCTCTCACAGGTGTATTGGGTTCATTTGGGGGTGGAGTTTCTCACCTGGATTATACAGGTGAGTGTCCAGGTGAGGTCTGTCTGCCATCATTTCTTCTTTTTCCTTCATCTTGTGCCTTCTTCATCTGGTTATTAATCATTGATTATCGATGACTGATTATTGATCTGATATTGTGTGTGTTATTGCAGTCTAATGATGTCGACTACAAACAAGACTACATGTAAATTTGAGCGGTTTTACTGAACATTCATGTTGTTATTTAGCTGAATATTTATTACAGGTTTTTAAAACACAATCCAAATAACAACTTGTTGAAATTCAAGTTATAGCAGATATACCAAAAGTGGTAAAAAATGGCATTGAACCACAGTCAGCAGTTTTTGTCAGCTAAACTACTGATTTTGTGTTAAACTTCACCCATTAAGTTTTTATTGTACTTCATCCATGACTGTACTACACTGTACTGAATCTAAGTTTAACTGGTAGGTTAAACTGCTTATCTGCATGTTTATGAACTCCATGATGACATGTTCCTCATTATTCTGAGATGTGTGCCTCTTTTCTTTGAGCTTTCTAACCTGAAATTCATCTCTGAAATATTTCAAATGTTCTTCAATAACCTCTATCTGAGATTTTCTTTTCATACCTCACTGTGCCCCCACAGAGTCCTTATGTAGATTAATAGTGACTGGCTTTGAGCAGCAAATAAAATAAAGAGAAGTGAGGAATGTCCCAAAAAATGGCTTTATTCCAGATTCCAGGTTTACAAATATAAAATAAATGTTTCTTTAAGTAAAAGGTAATATACATGAAATCAGACAGAAGGCCAGTAGAAGTCAGCAATAAATTAGAATGGGTTTGTACACAGGTGATGACAGACTGATAACTTCAAGTACTGATGACCTGCTAGTTTCAAATCAGTATGTTGATGTCAGAGAGTCTTTCTTTCTGTAAAGCTGATATTGAAGCTTTTTGGACTAGCTGCACTTTTGTTGTCAAATCTCAAATCTCAACTCTCCAATATAAAAACATAGTTTTGAGAATCTTTATGTGGACAAAAGGGTTGAATATAACAATTTGATTCTGCTGACAAATATTATTTACAGAAATGTAGATTTTAAAATCTAAAGCATTTAAAAACAAAACTTTTTGAAATCCTTGAGACTTAATCCCCTTTCTCACACTTTTATAAGACACTTTATCTTTTATCATATAATTTTATCATATAATTTTATTTACTATCTCTTTATTTTATTGACATTTGGGCAGATAAGAGCTCCTTCAGAACCTTCTCCTTGTATTTACTTTCTCACATCTGACCAATGAGAGGAGAGAATGTTTTCACCTGACTTTTATTGATCCAAAGAATCTGAACCAGGTTTACCGACAGAACAAACGAACTACAGGTTAGAAAAACAGACATTCAAATGCAGAAAACACCAAATAATTTGAATCACTTTTTAAAGGAAGAAGAAATCTAAAGAGTCACTGACAATGGCATATTAAAGCTATATATTTACTTATTTTGTCTTTGTCAACCTCATGTCTTCATTTCTACTTCTTTCATGTCTGTGTCCATCTCCATTCTCGCCTCACTGTTCTTCTTTTCCTTCTTCTTCTCCTCCTCTTCTTTTTTCTTCTTCAGGAACAGTCGACCCATCCAATCATGACTTTCTGCTCGGCCTCATGGGTAAGTGTCTTTGATGATGGGTTGCGTTTTCTTTTTCAAACAGAAACCTTTTTGACTGAGTGAGGACACTTAAAGTGTACAAAACATCATGTAGGAAAGGAAACATCAGGAAGGAAACATTCTGTAGGAAAGGAAGCATCCTGAAGGAAACATCCTGTAGGAAAGGTAACATCCTTAAGATAAGGAAACATTCTGAAGGAAAGGAAAGGTGACAAACCGAACAAAAAGAAAACGAGTTTGGAAAACAACAGGTTAATACCAGGTGTGTCAACAAGTTGCTCAGTTGTATTAGTAAGGCTGATGATGTCACAGATACAACGTCAACACATATGAACATGATGATGACGTCCTCCACGTTGTGCAGTGAAACCAGGAAGTACCTAAGCTGTAGTTTAATGTTTTGTGTGTTTGTTTTTTTCAGGTGGAGGTGATCCTTTTGGACCAGGTGTTCACATCAACATCCCAGGTCTGATCTCAGATCCCTTTATTTTTAAACACCTTTCTGTCACTCTAAGTCTGCAGCTTAAATAATTAACTTCCTACACACCTGTGAAGACTGGACAGGTATTGGTTCATTTTCAAGATGACTCCTCCACTCAGACATCACCTGCTACGATACACACAAGGTTTCTGTTATCTCATTGGTCCATGCTTCTGATTGTCTGCTACCTGTTCTGGAAACTGTATAGATGTCATAAGTACAGGTGTGATCAGGTGTGATCAGTACATATGTGATCAGATGTGATCAGTACAGGTGTGATCAAGTTTGATCAGTACAGGTGTTTTCAGTACAAGTGTGGTTAAATTTGATCAGCACAGGTGTGACCAGGTGTTTTCAGTACAGGTGTAATCAGTAAAGGTGTGATCAGTACTGGTGTGATCAGTAACCTCTTAAGCCCAGGAACAGCATCTGCACAGGAGGAGGAGACAGCGTCCTCAGTGGAGCGGTTTTGCCGGTAGACAAACTGGAAGAGGTCGAATGTGGGAGGGACTTTGGAGAACATGTGCTCCTTTACCGGCCTCTCAAAGCACTTCATCATGATTGAAGTTGGGTAGTCATTCAGTGATGTTATATTGTTGTTTTTTGGCACTGGAATGATGATGGCAGACTTAAAACATGTTGGGACTTTGGCTTGGTCCAGCCAGATGTTGAAAATGTCCGTTAAAGCCCAAGTTACCTGATCTGCACATTCACTGAGTACCCGCCCTGGGATTTTATCTGGGCCCGGGGCCTTCCTTGTGTTGATATTCCTCAGTGACCTTCGCACATCAGCTGTGTTTAGACAGAGTGCCTTTTCATCTTGGTGAGGGGCAAATTTCTCTGCAGCAGTGCCATTTAGTGTCTCAAACCTCCCAAAAAAGATGTTCAATTTGTTGAGGAAGTCCGCATCATCTTCACACACTGCAGGGCTATCTTGTAGTTTGTGATGGCCCTTATGCCTTTCCACATATCCTTGGTGTTAGAGGGGTCATGGAAAAAGTCCTGGATTGTTTGACTATGAGCTCTTTTTGCTAATCTGATGGCACGGTTTAAGTTCTCCTCATTGCCAGATTTGAAGGATAGATTCGGTGCTTTTAGCATTTTTCGAACTTCATAAGTCAACCAGGGTTTTTGGTTGGCCCGGGTGACGATGTTCTTTGTGATGCTGACGTCCTCCACACATTTGTTGATGTAGGCTGACACAGACATGGCATCTATATCTATGTCGATGTTGTCAGTAGGTGTAATCATGTGTTATACAGGTGTTATACAGGTGTTATACAGGTGTGATCAGTAAATATGTGATCAGATGTGATCAGTACAATTGTAATCAAGTTTGATCAGTGCAGGTACAGATGCAATCAGATGTAATCAGTAGTTGTGTGACCAGGTGTTTTTCGTTTTTGAGCACAGGTGATAGGCATATATTCAATGATAAAAAGACATTTATGTATGTACATATACAATTTATTGAAACAATTTATTAATTTCTAATGCCCTTTTAAAATTTCTATTCTGTACCTTAGTCATGAATCACAATTATGACATATTTTTGAGTTGAAATATCCTTATTAGGGGGCTTCTCAAAGAAAATGTCGATATATGCGATTAATTTGATTAATTAATCAGTGTATCATGTAATTAATTAGATTAAAAATGTTAATCGATCGACTGCTCTAGTTTTTATGCTTGGTTCATATTTGTTGCCAAGTCTGTTTCACACTGCTGGTACCGCAGCTGACACTGATTAGAAAATTGATGAATCTATTGGTATTCATCATGGATACTATTTGATCAATGAAATGTATTTCACTATGATTTGGCCAAAAATTTAAGTGATTTCCACCTTGATTATGGGGCAGTGTCAGACTTAAATGCAGTTCTCGAGTATATATTGAATATATTTAGCCTAACTTTGCTCTTGCTTTATTTGCAGCAACAGTGTTGCTTTTCGCTATAATAATGTGTTTATATTGTTCATAGCTCTCCATTATAACGACCTGTTCCACTTAACTGAAGTAGAAGGCTTGTCAAACAACATCAAACATGTCAAACAACCTCAGACACCCAACATCAAACGCAAAACCCTAAACCCCTGTCCAGCGAGCACAAAGCCTGAAAACAAAAGTCTGGTTAACAAACTGTGTTTATAACCACCATCGGGATACCAATGATGTCTGATCGGGGGTTTAGGGTTTGTCGAGCCGGCTCATGAAGAAGAAAGAAAGCCTGGCTACCCCTCAGGTGTGATCAGATTGTTATCAGTGCAGGTGTGATCGTCCATGTTTGATCAAGAAACATATAAGATGATTAAACTATGCAACAGGAAGTTAAGTTTTGATTTCCTCTTTTATTTTTTTACAGGTCACGTGACTCCGCCCACTCAGCTGGACTCTACAGGTGTGATTTTGTTTTCTTCTTCGGCTCCATCTGCAGAGCAGACCAGCGGCTCCAGTCTGGACTCACCTGCAGGTACTGACCCGCCCACAGGTGTAATGTGTTCAAGTCAGGCAGCAGAGTGACTTTAAAGTTCCCTCTAGAGTTGAGTTGCAAACTAAATTTATGTTTACATTCAGAGTTTCTTATTAAAGTTCAGGGTGTGAATCTTTGAGCTCTAACAAACTCCTTCAGAAAACATTCACAAAGCTAATTATTCTTACATCCATTTCTTCTTCTCTGCCTTTCTTTGGTGTCTTTGTGGATTACCTCCACCTTTAGATCAGCAGAATACTGTGATACCATTGGCAGAACTTTGTATTAGTGTAGTCCTTGTGCAGGTTAATAAATAAAGAAAGGGCCAACAACTACTTGTGATCAAAACCTCCACGGTGAGCCTTTAAACCTGTCAAGTCAGTTGTATTTATAAAGCGCCAAATCATAACAAAAATTATCTCAGGACACTTTCCACACAGAGCAGGTCCAGACCGACTCTTAAAATATTATTTACAGACCCAACAGTTCCACCATGAGCAGCACTTGGTGACAGTGGAAGGAAAAAGGTAGAAACCTGGAGGAGAACCAGGCTCTGGGTGGAGGACATCTGCCTCCACCCAGTTGGGCTGAAAGGGGAAGAGAGAGGGGGAGAGGGGAGAGAGAGGGGGAGGACAGACAACATAATAATCAGACTAATAATAATCAGTGCAGCAGTGAGTGTGGAGCAGGAACATGGGGGCAGTAGACGGCCTGCAGTCACAGATCCAGACTCTACAGCTCCAGAGGCACAAACACCTGCAGGAAGAGAGAAAGCTCCAAACTACAGGAAGAGGTGGAGTTAGTAACATGCAGTAATGGGATAAGAGAGGAGAGAGGAGCTCAGTGCATCATGGGAAATCCCCCGGCAGTCTAAGCCTATAGCAGCATAACTAAGGGATGGTTCAGGACTCACCTGAGCCAGCCCTAACTATAAGCTTTATCAAAGAGGAACGTTTGAAGCAGACTCTTAAATGAGGAGAGGGGGTCTGCCTCCAGAACCCAAACTGGGAGCTGGTTCCACAGGAGAGGAGCTTGGTAACTGAAGGCTCTGACTCCTGTTCTACTTTTAGAGACTGTAGGAACCACAAGTAACCCTGTGTTCTGTGAGCGTAGTGCTGTAGTGGAGTCATAACTGACTTTGACTTTGTTTTTGATGATTTCTATTCTTGGTATATTGTAGCTTCATTAGACAGTGACAGTGAAGAGACAGAGAGTTATTTGGGAGAGAATAAATCCGGATGCAGTCAGTCCGATACGAGTGTCACGATGTAACAAGGCTTCATTTCATTAGCAGAACATCAAAACATATTTCTGCGATACTTCTGCTTTGAAAGGCATGTGTCAAGTGGTCTGCTTCACTTCCTGCTGCTGATCAGCTGGCTGGTTGTTACATAAATAGGTTCTTTAGATTTTCAGTGTCAGCAGCTGTTGGATTTATGTTCAAGAATTATGTTTACACATCTGATACCTAAAAATACATATTTAGCAGGTCATCAATAATTTAATTTGGTGGAAGTTAGAATTCTGTCCGGAAGGTTTCAGGCACTCTTTGTTCTTTCTCTGTGACCAACCTTTGATTGGATTGTTCTGTTTTTGTCCTGTTTATGTCTGAGAACATTTCGTATGTTGCAGTTCCATAAAATTAAAACTAATAATAATAATGAGTAAGAGAAAAATGTACACAAGTACCTGTATATATGTACCCATGTTCAGCCGATAAGGAATAATGTATTATTCCTTCATCAACAAGTTCAACTTGTATTAAGTCAAACTTTCATCATCCAAATAAATTGCTTTTTAAATGCTGTTCAGAACTCAGCGTTGATTCATTTAATCTGAACAGGATGTAATGTCACTTTAATGATGAATATAAAGACATTTAAATTCAGTTTCTCTGCTTATTCAAATATTTCATACATTGATTTATCTAATATTTTTATATTTATTACTTATTTACCGTCTATATAAAATTGTATTATCAGTGACTGTGGCAGCAATGAACTGATAACTGATCACTGTTTTCTCTCATGCTTTACTTTTCTGTTTTATTGTTTTCATGGTTCGTCCTGGTGTTGAAGATCTTGCTTTTCACTCTGACATCAGCATTGACCAATCAGGACCAGACCACACCTCTCTGAGCTCAGGACCTGACCAATCACAGCCCAGCTCTGTCTCAGGCTCCTCTCACTCTGTAGACCAGGGAGGTTGGTGCACACAGACTTTTACTCTGAAGTTCTGCTGCTGCACTTATTGAAAATAAAGTATGTATTTCTTCTGCTTTTCTTGATTCGATGCAGCAGCTTCATCATCTTCATCACACATTGAAGTTCACAGTGTACAGACAGGTAAACAAACACACCTGTACAGGTACACATCTGTAGAGACTGAACTACAGACTACAGCCTGACCTACAGACTGACCTACAGCCTGATCTACAGCCTGATCTACAGCCTGACCTACAGACTGATCTACAGCCTGATCTACAGACTGACCTACAGCCTGATCTACAGCCTGATCTACAGCCTGATCTACAGCCTGACCTACAGACTGATCTACAGCCTGATCTACAGCCTGATCTACAGCCTGACCTACAGCCTGACCTACAGACTGATCTACAGCCTGATCTACAGCCTGATCTACAGCCTGACCTACAGACTGATCTACAGCCTGATCTACAGCCTGATCTACAGCCTGATCTACAGACTGACCTACAGCCTGATCTACAGACTGACCTACAGCCTGATCTACAGCCTGATCTACAGCCTGATCTACAGCCTGACCTACAGACTGATCTACAGCCTGATCTACAGACTGACCTACAGCCTGACCTACAGACTGATCTACAGACTGACCTACAGCCTGATCTACAGACTGAACTATGGACTAAAGGCTGAACTACAGATTGAATAACAGACTATTAATACTAATATCGATACTGATACTGATACTAATATCGATACTGATAAAGATACTTATATTAACATTGTTACTGATACTGATACTAATACTAATATCAATACTAATACAAACGTATTCACCACGTGATTTCTTTATATACAGTTCATTTATTTCTCATATATGTGTCCTCACAGATGGAGCCGATTCACCTGATACTAATGGTAAGAGTGAAATTCTTTTCTAGAAGCTGCCTGTTCTTCAGTTTCTTGGTAAATATCTGTGATGGTTTGAATTTATGACATAAATTATCGATTGGTTTATTGATATCTTTATTCTCTCAGTTCAGGGTTCCTTTTACGAATCAATTATGCTTTTTTATTCTATGTGCAAAGAGTGTTTCAAACTAAAATACCAATCGGTACGCCCCACTGTATTTTATTTTATGATTTAATTATTATTTAGACTTTTCACAGCTGTACAGTGTTTTTCATTGTGGTGGTTTGTTTTATATGTTAATGTTTTTTTGCTGTTTTTATGTTTTGATGAACCAAAGAAACAATTGTTTGAATTTGATTACAGCGTATTGAAATGATGAGACATAGTAGTTGAATAAGTGCTTGGCTGTGACTCACCGGCAGTTTGTACTTTTCAGGAAATGGTCGGCAAACTCTTCTGTCGGAGACAAACGCAGGTAAACTTTCATCTTTTGTTTTTATAACTTTTATTCATTCATCACCCTGAATGAGTCTCAGGCTGCAACACAACAGAAACACAGACCCATTTTTCTGTGGTCTGTAGTTTAGTCGGTATTTCAGCATCTAGTTTAGTCTGTAGTCTGTTGTTTAGTCCGTAGTCTGTAGTTCAGTCTGTAGTCTGTAGTTCAGTCCGTAGTCTGTTGTTTAGTCCGTAGTCTGTAGTTCAGTCTGTAGTCTGTTGTTTAGTCCGTAGTCTGTTGTTTAGTCTGTAGTCTGTAGTTCAGTCCGTAGTCTGTAGTTCAGTCTGTAGTCTGTTGTTTAGTCTGTAGTCTGTAGTTCAATCTGTAGTCTGTTGTTTAGTTTGTAGTCTGTAGTTCAGTCCGTAGTCTGTAGTTCAGTCTGTAGTCAGTAGTTCAGTCTGTAGTCTGTTGTTTAGTCTGTAGTCTGTAGTTCAGTCCGTAGTCTGTAGTTCAGTCTGTAGTCTGTAGTTCAGTCTGTAGTCTGTTGTTTAGTCTGTAGTCTGTAGTTCAGTCTGTAGTCTGTAGTTCAGTCTGTAGTCTGTTGTTTAGTCTGTAGTCTGTAGTTCAGTCTGTAGTCAGTTGTTTAGTCCGTAGTCTGTAGTTCAGTCTGTAGTCTGTTGTTTAGTCCGTAGTCTGTAGTTCAGTCTGTAGTCTGTAGTTCAGTCTGTAGTCTGTTGTTTAGTCTGTAGTCTGTAGTTCAGTCCGTAGTCTGTTGTTTAGTCCGTAGTCTGTTGTTTAGTCCGTAGTCTGTAGTTCAGTCTGTAGTCTGTAGTTCAGTCTGTAGTCTGTTGTTTAGTCCATAGTCTGTAGTTCAGTCTGTAGTCAGTTGTTTAGTCCGTAGTCTGTTGTTTAGTCTGTAGTCTGTAGTTCAGTCCGTAGTCTGTAGTTCAGTCTGTAGTCTGTTGTTTAGTCTGTAGTCTGTAGTTCAGTCTGTAGTCTGTTGTTTAGTCCGTAGTCTGTTGTTTAGTCCGTAGTCTGTAGTTCAGTCTGTAGTCTGTAGTTCAGTCTGTAGTCTGTTGTTTAGTCCGTAGTCTGTAGTTCAGTCTGTAGTCAGTTGTTTAGTCCGTAGTCTGTAGTTCAGTCTGTAGTCAGTTGTTTAGTCCGTAGTCTGTAGTTCAGTCCGTAGTCTGTTGTTTAGTCTGTAGACTGTAGTTTGGTCTGTAGCTCAGTCTGTAATTATGTATGTAGTTCAGTCTGTAGTATGTAGTTTTACTCTGCTGCTTGTTTCTGCAGTGACGGATCGACTTGTTCCCTTCAGTGATCTTCAGACTCAGAACTTCCAGACTGATCTCACAGGTCAGTCTTAAGTATTGAGCCATCAATCTGAAGTATTGATCCATTAGTATGAAATGATTTTTTTCCTATATTGATCAGGTTTATGGTTGTTACACAGACTGAAGCTTTAAATGAGAAACTTCATATTTCACCTGTTTTATTACCTTTTTTCTTCATTAAGAACTAAGGAACTTACTGAGTAATTAACTGTTAAGTCATTAAATATCTACCTGCTCAGGTCCGTCATCACTTTACCTGTGACTCACTTGACCTGAAACCACACTGTCTTCACTTAAGTGACTGACGTACTAAATTGTTGTGAAATAAAGTTATATATAATAAGTCAATAATTACTTAAAGAATCAATTAGGGGCGTAATTAGTGATTGATAAAGATAATGATGATGTAATCAAAATATTGTGATGATGTCAACAGGTGGAGCAGAGTCAGAGACTGCTCTCCACATTGACCTCACAGGTGAAAGAGAGGGACTGATTGATAAATAAATAGATTAACAGTATTGATCACAGATAGAAACCTGACTCTGTGTTCTTATTGGTTCCAGCTTCAGGTCTTGGACTTGGACACGATGTAACAGGTAAAACTTGTTTCTACGGCATCCTACCGAGTCATTCATTCGTCTTCGGGCACTCAATTCCTGTCACATGATCATGTCGTGTTACAGAGTCGTCCCCCGTCGTCCTCCACACAGAGTCTGTAGACAGCTTCACACACACACTGCACGCAGGTATACCTGTCTGTCTGTCACACACCTGTCTGTCTGTCACACACCTGTGTTTCTGTCACACACCTGTCTGTCTGTCACATACCTGTCTGCCTGTCACACACCTGTCTGTTTAGTCTGACACACCTGTCTGTCTGTACACCTGTCTGTCTGTCACACACCTGTCTGTCTGTACACCTGTCTGTCTGTCACACACCTGTCTGTCTGTAAACCTGTCTGCCTGTCTGACACACACTTGTCTGTCGGTACACCTGTCTTTCTGTCACACACCTGTCTGTTTAGTCTGACACACCTGTCTGTCTGTCACACACCTGTGTTTCTGTCACACACCTGTCTGTCTGTCACATACCTGTCTGCCTGTCACACACCTGTCTGTTTAGTCTGACACACCTGTCTGTCTGTACACCTGTCTGTCTGTCACACACCTGTCTGTCTGTACACCTGTCTGTCTGTCACACACCTGTCTGTCTGTACACCTGTCTGCCTGTCTGACACACACTTGTCTGTCTGTACACCTGTATTTCTGTCACACACCTGTCTGTCTGTCACACACCTGTCTGTCTGTAAACCTGTCTGCCTGTCTGACACACACTTGTCTGTCTGTACACCTGTATTTCTGTCACACACCTGTCTGTCTGTCTGACACACATACTTGTCTATCTATGTCTACCATGGGGACTCACTTCCCATCTATATATCAGAATCATTTTGTACTGGATTTTGTCTTAGTTTCAGGTGGTTACTCCCACACAGACCTGGTTACCATGGCAACAGACTCCACAGGGACAGACACAGGTAAGTGCCATCCTCCAACATGGTTGACAGACAGATCAGAGGTCAAAGGTCAAACATGTTGTTAAACTGGGTGTGCTTATAGTTTCAGCAGATCCAACAGGAACTCCGCTCGACTCCAGTAAGTTATATTTATTTATGCAGAAGAAGAAGAGTTCAGGTCTAGTCTACAACGGTCAGTTCTTCTTCTACAATAGGAATGGGTGTTAATGTGTGTGTGTTTGTTTCAGGTCATCCAGCTGTGACAGATCACACACAGATGGCTGGTAAGTTTTACAAATGTTCAACATAAAAAGAGTTCATACAAACCACAAACTAAAACCAAACTGCAAAACCAGTCTGGAACAAATCTAATACTAGTCTGAAATCAGCTTAGTTTTAGTTCCCTTTTTAATTTTAAAAAGGACCATCAACAAAACACATTTATTTAAAAGAGAAAAATATACTGAACCAGATATATGGCTGCTAGTTAATTTCCTGTACAGGTAGACTAACCAGTCTTAACCCAGTTTGAAACCAGTCTAGAAACTAGTCTTTACTGTGTGTAAAGCCAGTACTACCCAGTGTTAAACTAATATAACACCAGTCTATAACATGTCCCAATCAGTCCAGGACCAGTCTCCAGTTTCTGTCTGAATCAGGTCTGAGGTTTTGGTTTGTGTTAGTGGAGATTGGTTTAGGTTCAGGTGTTCTTGTTAACAGTTATGGTTGTTGTTAACTAGTCTGGTTCAGGTTCATGGTTTTAGTTTGTATCTTACCTGAGATCAGGTGCTGAAGGCTTGTTCTTTCTCTTTTCTTGGTTCTGCTTGTTCTCTGCAGTTTCAGTCACTGAACAGTACAACCCATCTGGTCAGGGTCCTGAAGGTTAGTACAAAACATCTGACCTCTGTCGAAACCTCTGAACATGTCAGTCCTGTCCTCAGGCTGCTTCATCACAGTCCAGGTTCTCATACTCAGTTAAATTCATCTAATAATAAATTGATCAGTTATGAGTATTCTCAATATCCTGGGAACCAGACGAATCTGCAGCTCATGTTTTATTTGCCCTGGCAGATACGTCTGGCTCCTCTCCATTCAAACTGATGCTGGTATCAGGCCAGCCAATCACAGGCGTTTATCTAGTATGAGGCGGGTTTATTACGATGAGGTTCCAGACTGATACGCATTTGCGAATTAGTCTGGCGAGGCCAGGATACCTCGTTATTGATCCCTAGAGGGGAAATTCGAGTGTTACAGCAGCACAAAGACAGAAATAAGTTCAGGTAGAAAAACTTAAATAAATAATAATAAATAATAAATAGTTTATAAAATAAAAATAATAATAGAATAAATAGAAATGATATAAGAGCAAGAGAGAGTGAGAGGGTGAGAGGGTGAGAGGGGTGAGATGGTGAGAGGGGTGAGAGGGTGAGAGGGGTGAGATGGTGAGAGGGGTGAGATGGTGAGATGAGTGAGGTGTGAGAGGGGTGAGATGGTGAGACGAGTGAGGGGGTGAGAGGGTGAGAGGGGTGAGATGGTGAGAGGGTGAGAGGGGTGAGATGGTGAGACGAGTGAGGGGGTGAGAGGGGTGAGATGGTGAGACGAGTGAGGGGGTGAGAGGGTGAGAGGGGTGAGAGGGTGAGAGGGGTGAGATGGTGAGACGAGTGAGGGGGTGAGAGGGGTGAGATGGTGAGACGAGTGAGGGGGTGAGAGGGGTGAGATGGTGAGAGGGTGAGAGGGGTGAGATGGTGAGACGAGTGAGGGGGTGAGAGGGGTGAGATGGTGAGACGAGTGAGGGGGTGAGAGGGTGAGAGGGGTGAGATGGTGAGAGGGTGAAAGGGGTGAGATGGTGGGACAAGTGAGAGGGGTGAGAGGGTGAGAGGCGTCCCCCACTGGCTCCAGACTGTCCCGGTCCAGCCGGGCCACAGAACCCTTCACATTGACCTACATGAGGTCCACGTGTGGTTCGAAGCGGGTCAGGACCCGTCCTGAGGGGGCTCGGGGTCTGACGCCACTCAGATATGCTGTAAATATACGTTCATGTAGATGTCTCCTCTTCTTCGTTGGTAAATCATATCTCATCATTTTCTTTGTCTTACGCTGTCGTCCGTCTGAACGATTACTCTCTTAAAGCGATTTGTCTGCTAGTTATTATTTAGATGAATGTTTGTTATCTTCACATCAACAAGAACTGAAAATCATTTTGGGCATTTTTGCTTGAAATTGGACTGAATTGATAGACTAAAAGTATCAAATGTTCATTGATGAGTTTTTATTTAAACCTTCAAACAATAAAAGTGTTTCTGTTAAAGGGAGTTTTTCCTTCCACTGTCACCAAGTGCTGCTCATGGTGGAACTGTTGGGTCTCTAATAATATTAAAGAGTCGGTCTGGACCTGCTCTGTGTGAAAGTGTCTTGAGAGAACTTTTGTTATGATTTGAGGCTTTACAATTAAAATTGACTTGACTTGTTTCAGGTGCAGAAAATGTGGAACTGGAGGATACCTGCTGACTTCCACATCAAGCCGCGAGTTCGATTCCTGCGCTACCGATTCCAGTGTAATGACCAATCAGCATGGCCCAGGAAATCAGACCCCTCCCACTAGCTGTAGGCCCCGCCCACTGAGCGGCAGCGGCTCGTTTGTGTTTTTTAATATTTAAAAATTTTGTTTATAGACGTTTATTTTGTTTTAGAGAGAAATAAACGATTGGTGATTCTGTTTTGACTTGATGACATCATACAGGATGTGACATCATGTTCACTGTCAGGATGGCAAAATGTGATTTTAACTTCTACAATAAATGTTTTTTTTCTATTTTGAACATCAAACTGAGAATTTGTCTTTTGTCCAAACGGATCACATTAATATTGTTGATAAAGATATTAGTAATATAAATCTGATGACATCATCATCAGGTCAGACAAGTCACATTATATATATATATATATATATATATATATATATATATATATATATATTTTAATGAATTTCTTTAAAAGGTCTAAATCTTACCTTTAAATAACCGATTTAAGGTCGACTGAATCAGACAGTTTTATCTTTTATCTGGAATATTGTTCCTTTTTATATTTGAACCTTGTGGTTTCATTTCTTCCTTGTGTCATTCAAATATCAGCAGCAGTGATCTTTCATCTCTTATCTAAGACACAAATGTGCTCCAACTGTTTAGTGAACAGGTGTGTTTAATAGTGAACACGTGTGTTTAATAAAATGCTTGTGGAAGAATTCTGGCTCACTAGCACAAGCACAAATGGCACTGCTGGTTTTAATGTTTCTGATAAAGTGGATCCATAATTAACTTGGGGTACGAAGTGAAATTAAACATTAAATGTGTGAGAGGCATCAATTTTCCGTCTCTGAAATATATATGTATATAATAAGACTATTCCATACAGTTGTGTTTTCAAATATTTTATTGAACTGAAGTTTATATCTGCTGTTGTTAAAATTTGATCTGAACTTAGACCCCATCTTTATTTCCCAACAGGTGTCAGGTGGACTAAACAGATGACTTACACTTATTTCATTGGTTTAAATTAAAATATTATTAAACAAATGTCAATATATTAGTTGGGGGGGTCCTTCATGCTATAGAAGGACGCTATTAGACCAGATTCTGCTGCAGCTGTTAGTCCAGGTCCATTGTAAACCAGATTCTGGGACTTGCAGCAGAGACATACCCATCTCACAGTCAGCTCGTGTTCAGAGCGTCCAGGACTTACTGGTTTAACATTTCCTATAAGATGAAGTGAAATACATTGTCTCTTCACTAAGTTGTTTTGGCTTCACAGCCGCCCCGAGAGGAGCCGATTTAATCAGGACGGGGTTAATGAATGAGACTCAATATGAGCTGAAAGAGTCTCTGTGGTTCAGGTTTGACACTGAGGGACAGATTTAGAACTAAGAGACGTCCTACGAGGACTCGCTGAGGGATTTCAAACAGAATCTCTGGAGGTTTTCCTGTATTTAATGTGGATCAATCAAAGCTAAGTGATTAATCTGTCTCCTTCCAGGCCGTCTCCATGGTAACGGGGTTCCCACTTCTCATTCACAATAAACCTTTCCAAAAATATTCAGATTCTCTTCATTTGAGATATTTTACAACAGAAAACAAAGTTCAACATGCAGAACACAGAGAACACCTGGGTCACATGATCCCGTCACACCTGGACTGTTACATTTTCTACACTGACCTCAGACCTGTTTCTGATGCAGGTAAAGACGTGACCCTGGTTCCTTGAGAACCTCTAAGGATTTGTTTTAACAGTGAGTGCCAAACAAACAAATTAAAGCAGCGAAAAAAGAACCAAAAGCCAAAACAAAGAGTAGAAGAATACACAGGTATATAAACTGGTTAATATCCCTCAATAACATCTGCATAATAAAAATGTGACCTTTGACCGACTGCACTACAGCTGATCAATTAATTTCATCATCTATTGCTGCTGTTGATTCAGCTCAGATTGTCCTGTTGCTATGGTGATGCCCCTCCTCCAGATGATGTCAGAGGTCAGATTCCAGGTGGGCGTGGCTCAGCAGGGAGGCGGCTGGGTCATCAGTGGGAAGGTCAGAGCTGAAGAAAGGCTCCGCCTCCAGCTCCAACAAGGAGGGCAGGTCGGCCCCGTCCTCCCCCAAGCTGATTGGTTCAGACATCAGGACAGGTGTGGCCATGTACTGCACAAGCTGCTTCCCTGGACCAATCAGAGAGAAGCAAGAGTCACCACTACAACAGGTATTTTAAGGGCCAAACAATGTATTATCGCAATGAGGGTTAGGGTTAGGGTCCTCACAAGTATAGAAGTATAAATGTAGGTGTGTGTCACCTGTGTGATTGGTGTTGCTGCTTTCATCACTTCCTTTAGGAACTTCTTCAGACAGCAGCTGAGAGAAAATAGTGACATCACAGTCAAGACAGGTGTGACATCATTATCAACATAAATGTGTTTTATTTACCTTTGTAAATCACATTCATGTAAACACTTATATACACATACAGTATGAACCTATATGAACCTGTATACGCACACCTTTATATATACACATACAGTATGTATGTATATTTATATATACACATTTATACAGCTGTATGTGTGTATATGGTCAACAAATGACTGACTGGACCTATAATAGCTGAATGAACGGCTCTTATTCTGAAAATGTTCAGGACATGAAGGACAGAAACTGATAAACAAAATAAGTGTGTTGTTGAACTTACAGTGTCCAAACTGTCAAGGTCAAAGTCTCCAGAAGGACAGGATGAACTGAAAAACTAAACACACAGATAACAGTTCACATAAATACATACATATACTGTTAACACTGTTAACATGTGTAACACAATAAATACTGCTAACATGTAAATATATACTGTTAACATGTGTGACACACATTAATAAATACTATTATTATAACACACTGTCAGACTGACCTCCATGAGTGGGGAGGTGTCGAAGGTGAAGGTTTGTGTGTTAAGGATGCTCTGCAGGTTTTCTAGACTGGTGTCAATACAGTCAACATGATCAGACAGCTCAGACCTGAAACACATAGAGAGTCAGTCAGTGAAGTGAAGTTCCATCATCGGCCTGGTGTTAATCTATATTTTTCTTCTTGTCAAAATTCTCATGTTCACTCAAATCAACAACATGTCTGTCTCAATACTTCCTGACTTATTGTCTGTGGCTCTAACCTTTAAGCCCATTAGTTCGTACTAAAGACGTAAATCTTTAAAAAGACCTCCCAAAGATTTTAGGCTCAGAAGTTTCCTAAAATAGCTGCTCACTGAAGTTTTTGTCAAAATAAACAGTAGGAAATATTGCAGCGGTGGATTAATCCACATTTGGTGCTCTTGTGAGTATTTGGGGCAGCAGGACAGTTTATGTGGGATTAATCAAAATAAATTACAGTGTGTGTTCATGGTAATTAAGAAACATGTCACTCAGTTAAACAGTGGGGCTCAAATATGTGTGTTCAACAACTTTTTGGCAACAATGGAGCTCTATGAAACAAAGGGAAAAAAGATATATCAGTCTTTGATAGACACGGTTCACAATAAGGCCCGATTGCCCAATTGTGAGCAAAAAGCCATGTCAGGCTAGTTATCTAGCAACTAAAGGTAAAAGTGGAGGTTGGTTGGACTGATCCTCGTGCTCCCACTATCCACCGCCGCCTGGGAGTGTGGCTTCAGCAGCGGGGGGGCCACAAGGGCACCCCCCCACACGCGTCTTGCAAGCCAACTGCAGCGCATCAGCCCGACTACGGGGGATGACTCCCGAGTTGTCGGAGAATCTGACTGCTGGTTCACACTCTTTAACGGATAAAAACCATGTCTGACAGAACGGGAGAATTTTTGCTGCCCAACTGTGTGTTGAGTCTAAAACTGATTATTTCTGTTTGCTTCCTAGGATCAAATGATCCTGATCTATTTAGTTATTGAGTTATTTACTTAAATAGTCTTTGTTGTTATTTGATAACCGCTAATAAATACAATAATTTGTTTAAGGGCAAGTTAAAATGGACTTTGGGAAAGTAAATTTGAGAGGGGTGAGAGGGTTGAGAGGGGTTGAGACCCCTGTCACTTGTCTCACCCCTCTCAATTTGAGAAAGTACATTTTTTCACTTGCCCAAACAGGCTAGTGAAAAAAAAAAAAAAACGAGTTAAACACTGACTTGTTAGTGGATATATTGATTGCTGGTTTGAGTCTGAACATGCGGACAAAAAGAAACATACAGAATATCATCAGAATGATCCTTAAAAACAGACTAATATTTCAAATGTTTAAGATCATTTAGATTAATTGATTCACTTGTCAGATCGCGTTGATACGAAGCGCCAAACGTCAGGTGACAGTCCACCTGCAGAGGGAGTGGGGCGGGGTCTGAGGGAAGCACAGGGGTTTTAATCAAACACCTGACATTTATTCACACAGAAAAAACGGTTAAAGGCAGCAGTGCATTCTGGGTAAGATATGCCCCTTGAGTTGGTATGGGGTGAAAACATAAAGAAAGGGGCAACAACCAGGAGTGGGCAACAATGCAGGTGACAGGGACAGTGGTCGGGACATCGGTCGGTGGCCGGGACAGTGTGTAGTAGTCGGGACAGTGGCTGGGACGTCGGTCGGGAAAGTGGCCGGGACAGTGTGTAGTGGTCGGGACAGTAGTCGGGACGTCGGTCGGGACAGTAGTCGGGACGTCGGTCGGGACAGTAGTCGGGACGTCGGTCGGGACAGTGGCCGGGACAGTAGTTGGGACGTCTGTCAGGACAGTGTGTAGTGGTCGGGACAGTGGCCGGGGACTCGGAGTCGGGACTTCCTGTGATTTCTCGTAAACTAAAAGCCATTTTATTTCTAGTGAAAATCTTAAAAATGGTGTCCTGCCGGACTTCATATGTGAAAACGGCTTTGTTTGGACACTTGTTGGGAAGTTTTGGGACACTTGTTGGGACAGGTTTTGGACAGTTATGTGGTACAGTCGTTTGCAGTGGAGGGATAGTTAATAGCACATAACACTAGTAGGTGAATCTACCTTCAGCCCAACTGACTAACGTAAAACAGGTATAAAAGACTTACCTGTCAATACAGGCGATGGTCTGACATTTTTGCTGAGGTTTGGCGGGGCTGGGGGCAGAGTTTGGGGTGGTAATAGAGGAAGGTGATTGGCTGGCTGAGGTTGGTGGGAGGGACCCAGTGGAAGCAGAGTTCATAACAACAATGGGACTGGCTACAAAGACCAGAAACAGAGAGTCAAGGATCGAACTGAGAGAAGATGTTTATCTCCTGACAATCATCAATACTGTTAAAACTGAAAATTACATACAGTCAAACAGTCACTAAATACAACACAAACCTTCACCTAATCAGGCTTTCTGTCACCAGTTACCTGTTGTATGATTGGTTGCAGGTGTTTCTAAGCAGTTACCTGTTGTAGGATTGGTGGTGAGGGTGTTGAGGGTGGGCTGCGTCTCGTGTTCCTGCAGAATGGAGTTGATGAAGGTGGTGGGGGAGAGGGGCGTGTCTACAGATGTAGCCCCACTTTCCAGAACAGGACACACCTCCACATCAGGACTGGACGGTTCCTCTTTGACATTGACTGATTGGCTCTCTCTGCAGGTGACATACACAGATAATCGGCTGTTAGTGACTACTGGCCAACCAGAGAAGAATGCAGGCTGCTCACTGGCTGTCAGAGCAGTCACCTAACATCTGAACTGTAAATATTTAAGGCAAAAATATCTGTACGACCATAATAACCGCATGTAATAATTATACCCACAATGAGCTCCTGTTTCTCTGTGAACGGGCTGCTCCTCCTGTCCTCCTCCAGTCCCTCTTCTGCCCTCCTCCTGTCCCTCTTCTGCCCTCCTCCTGTCCCTCTTCTGCCCTCCTCCTGTCCCTCTTCTGCCCTCCTCCTGTCCTCCTCCAGTCCCTCTTCTGCCCTCCTCCAGTCCCTCTTCTGCCCTCCTCCTGTCCTCCTCCTGCCCTCCTCCAGTCCCTCTTCTGCCCTCCTCCTGTCCCTCTTCTGCCCTCCTCCTGTCCCTCTTCTGCCCTCCTCCTGTCCTCCTCCAGTCCCTCTTCTGCCCTCCTCCTGTCCCTCTTCTGCCCTCCTCCAATCCCTCTTCTGCCCTCCTCCTGTCCTCCTCCTGCCCTCCTCCAGTCCCTCTTCTGCCCTCCTCCTGTCCCTCTTCTGCCCTCCTCCTGTCCCTCTTCTGCCCTCCTCCTGTCCTCCTCCAGTCCCTCTTCTGCCCTCCTCCTGTCCCTCTTCTGCCCTCCTCCAATCCCTCTTCTGCCCTCCTCCTGTCCTCCTCCTGCCCTCCTCCAGTCCCTCTTCTGCCCTCCTCACCTCCTCCTCCTCCTGTTGTGAGCTAACGTTGGCTCGCTTGCTGCACTGATTCTGAGGTGAATTTAAAAGTGAAGAACAGCAGCAACCCTGTTACAGACGCTGGGCTGATATCTTGAAGTACTTTACTTGTGAGCAGCTAGTTGATGTTAGTTGGTTTTCTTTGTCTTTTCAGCAGACGTGGAAAACGGTAACGCTACAGCAGGTAAAATCAGTTTCTTCGGGCGCTGTAAGGCCGACTAACTTCCTGTCCCACAGAGGACGTCAGCTGAGTGAGCGGTCCTTCACTGCAGCCCAGGATACATTCAAGTTCACACTGCTGACAGAATGTAGACACAAAAGGTCCAGACCTCCTCCGAATGTGGTCTGAGCCATCGGATCTCAATGCGTCCTCAATCCGTCTTGGGTGCTTTAACAACAGTACTGAGAGCGGTCCACTTGTGATCAGATCACCCAGGACGGATGTTAATGCAGGTCTGAACAAGGCCTCAGCTTATTTTCAGCTCAGTGTGAAACTTGATGTTTGTGTGAAAATAGAGGAAGTGAAAAAGGTTGTTGCTGATATGATAGATGCTAACATATAGGACATGAGGCACCATGAGGACAGAAACATGGCTTCTCAGAGACGGAAACCCATTCTGTCAGACATGTTTTTAACTTAATTTCCCTTCAGGGATGAATAAAGTAATCTATCTATCTATCTATCTATCTATCTATCTATCTATCTATCTATCTATGTTTTTATCCTGTATCAGAGTCCCTGAAGTCAGGTGACTCCATTAAATTAAAGAGTGTGAACCAGCAGTCAGCTGCTCCTGTCTGCAGTGTCCCCATGGACTTACAGACAACTTTGTGTTTTTCTTTAGTCTTTGTCCTGCTGAATGTCTCCATGTCCATTACAGACCACATCCTGTCATTTCATATTCATGTTCATGTTGTGGTGCTTGACTTTGAACTCAACTTTTTTGATTGTTTGAACTTTAGCTACTGACTACAGAGGAAATTATTTAATTGGTTCTCACCCTGGATCCGTCCAATCACTGACCACGTCCTCAGCCGTGGGCGTGGCTACCTCTGTGATGTCAGAGATGATGGGTCCAGAAGTCACCGGGGAGTCGGCTGAGAACAGACTGGCAGCAGTCTGAAAACACAAACATACAGAGTTTTAGTGCAGTCTGAACTGATCTCTTTTAAGTTTAATAAACATCCTGAACCCAGCTCAAATTCTTCTAACAGTTAATAAACATCCAATCAGCTCGCCAACAAATTAAAACATCAATTACATCACAGATTGTCAACAATTCTTCAACAGCAAGTGACCCTCTGAGTCGTAGACAGGTGACATGTGACAGGTGAGTCAGTGACACGTTACCTGCATGTGCTCCAATGAGAACGGCCGGCTGTACTTGGGCATGGAGTGGGCGGAACCAGAGTCGTTCAGCATCAGAGGACTGCAGACACAGTAATTATACACAGTGAATATAAACATTATACACAGCACATGTATAGAGATTATACATAAACTGAACAGAACACAAGGTGACGTCAACGGACCAAACAACATGGGAAAATAATCCTATTCATTAATCACTATTTTTTAAATCAATGTTGCAATTCAGAAAGCAAATTTTGTTTTTTGAAGGTCCTTTTCTTGTGTATTATTCACTGAACTCAAGCAATAACATCTTCATGTTGGCCAGGCCGACGTGTTCTGAGGAAATTACATGAATGAGTCCAGTAGAATATTGATCACTTCAAGCCTTGGAAAGATGTAGTATGATCATCATGACTCCACTTTCTCATAATATGTGAAAAAACAGCAAAGCACTGCAGAGCAACAGACCCTGTCACATTAATATATTAAAAATAAACTTAAACTCACTGATCTCCAGTCAGTTACTGTAACAAATCACACAAATTTCAGCACCTGACTCTGGCTGCACCACACTTTGGATAACTTCAAGCCCAAATAGTAATTTGTGTTGTTGCTACGGTGACAAGGCATGTTCTGCTCAATACCCGACAACAGCGTCCTCTTGTCTAAACCCACAGCGGGTCCAGACAAGCGACGTACTGTTCCTCTTTGATCCGAACGTCAGCTCTTGTTCTCCGCTGTTGAGTTCTGCTGAGGCCGTTTTCACACGGCAGTCTGTTGCTGCCAGCATGAAAGCGTGTGCATGGCATTTCACAAGTGGTTTTCTTCTTCTCCCCACGCTCATGTCTCAGGCAGCGTGAGCATGTGGAGTGCACGAGGTCAGGTGTTCCCAACCCTCTGGTTGGTTGGATTGTAATGCTTTTTTTAAAGCAGCGTTTACGACTTTAAAATGATGTTGTATTACGTCATGATGCCAGTTTGAATTTGATTAATTGTTCAGTCCTAGTAAAACAAGATAAAAAGAATTATGTTTTTTTAAAGGGATGTTTCACTAATTTTACTCCTGAAGTTCAGAGAAGGGGGAAAGAAGGAAAGAGAGGGAGAGTATTTGTAGTATATTGTGTATTTTTTGTAGGAAGTTGTGTAGTAATTGTAGTATATTGTGTAGTTTTTGCAGTAAACTTGCATCTTCCTTTTGACGCCCAGGATCCTGTTGGACTGGACAAGAGTGACCAGGAACTGGATCAACTGCAGAGAGAGAGAAAGTTTATCAGCTCAGATTGAAGCTGAGATGGCGACTCCAATGCTCGCAGAGCATTGTGACTCCAGGAGTATTCTGCTTTGTTGTACTTCATATTGGATGTGTAGATATATCAGTGTATTGGTAAATTGACGTATTGGCGTATTAATTACCTTGTTGACGACCTTCTGTTGCTGGACGTGTTTTTGTCTCAGACTGGCCACTTCTCTCCACAGAGCCTCATTCTCACTGAAACAGAGAAACAGAATCTGGTTTATTTCAAATTCAAAGAGGTTTTATTGGCATGACCATATTGAAACACAGAATGAAATGCAGAATTGCTTTTTGCCAAAGCAAATACTGTGCCGAAACAGGTCATCTGCGTAAACACGGGAATTTGATCTCTGAGTCATGTAGAGTGAGACCAGGTGCTATTGAGTTCTCTAGGATGGAGGCCAATTCATTGATATAGATGTTGAATAGAGCCGGACTCAGACAGTAGCCCTGTCTCACTCCATGATTCTGACGGACAAATGTTGTCCCTTTCTTGCCAATTTTTTTTACCACGCTTACTATTTGTGTACATTGATTTAATGATGTCATATGTTTTACCCCCCACACCAGATTCAACAACTTCAAAAAAGTTTGTAATAATGTAACTGTATTGGTAATTGTAGTATTGTAAAATCGAACATTGTGCCAAATAGAATCGAACGCCATATTTGAAATCTGTAAAACATTTTTTGTTCTTCTGGTGAACATGTTCATCGATTAAGGTGTTAATGGTGTAATTATGATCTGATGTGCAGTGTTTTTGTACAAATCCAATTAGAATTTTACTGAAGACATTGCGTTTTGTAAGTTCATTTATGAGACTGGAATTTATTATGCTACAAAGAACTTTCCCCAGATTACTGTTCACACAGATGCCTCAGTAATTATTCAGGTTGAATTTATCTCCAGAACTGAAAATTGGTGGGATGAGACCATGATTCTGGAGGTCAGGGAAGTAACCTACACTTCCAATCAGACGGAAGAGTTTCAGGATGACCGATTGGAATTTGGGGCTTGTGTATTTCAGCATCTCGTTCATGATGTCATCAAGCCCACTGGCTTTTCGGGTTTTAGTTTTCCTCTTCGTTCCTGCTCATTAACGGGAGAGTGAGATTTTTCTTTTATTCCCAATTCTAATTGGATTGCTTGGAAACTTGCTGACTGCTGGACTGGCCGCAGGAACACTGCAGGGTCAGGTGTGGTTCTGGTCTAGGATCAGGAGTTCTTACTGTCTCATAGCGATGATCCTGGAGTCGATGGTTTCCTGTTTTCCCTTCATCAGCTGGACATCGTTTAGGATCTTGTTGACTTCATCTGTTGACATCTTCACTTCTTCCTGACGCACAGACGACACCTGAACCAATCACGGCACAGAGAGACGTGCCGTTACCATGGAAGGTAAACAGGTGTTTCTACAGGTACGCTAATGTTAACAGGCATGTAGGTGTTAACACGGGTATGCAGGTGTTGGTGTTGTACGTACGTTGGTGACTTTGCGTTTGATGTTCTCCAGCAGGTGTTCTTGTCCTCTGATGAAGAACGGATGTTGGAACTCTGTGTCGTCTCTCTCCGGTTTCACCAAACCGCCCTGCTCGATGTGAACCACCTTACGGAAACCATCTGAGTACACACACAGAACTACATTTAGAAGTCTATAAATAAACAAATGTGTTTCAGTAAACTTTCTTGATTTCTGTTCTTTGTTTGTACGACTTGGGGGACATGTTTCCTGTAATGTCAGCAGTGACGTCAGAGAAGTTAAACGCTGCTGGGATCTGATCTGGGATCTGATCTGGGATCTGTTTACAGGATCATTCTTTATACTCACACATGTTGAGCTGTCTGATGAAGCTGGCCATGTTGTTGTGTTTAAAGAACTTCGGTAGAACTTCTTTGGAGAACCGACCCTGATCGAACACATGGAAGCTGGTTCCACTCTGACACACAGAGACAAACATTCACAAGTCAACCTAGAGCTCAAATGATTAGTCAATTAATCAATAAGCCTGTCTGTCTCTCTGCCTGTCTCTCTGTCTGTGTCAGTATCACAGAGGGTTCAGCCTCCTGTCGGTCTCTCTACCCGTCTCTCTGTCTGTGTCAGTATCACAGAGACTGCTGACTGACTGACACCAACAGCTGATGGCAGCTAACCTTTTCACTGGTTTATCTTTCTTATTTTTGAGTTGAACAATCTCTTTGAAGTCTGAACACATCGCCTGTCGGCCTGTTTGTCGGCCTGTCGGCCTGTTTGTCGGCCTGTTTGCCGGTGTTAAACCTGGTGAAGCGGACTGCCTCTGATCCAAACTGTCCTCTGAAGGACCCTGCATGCTCCCGGCTAGGCTAAGTGTGTACCGGGCTCCAGCAGATGAGCGGGTCGGTGTCGGGGTCCTCCACCAGGGTCCACAGTTTGGTGAGGAAGGCCGGGACGTTACCGCCGCTCAGCACCGCCCCTCCTCCTCCGGGAAGCTCCATCACAAAGAGACAAATCAAACGCACCTAAAAACACTGCAGCTAATCTGAGCTAATGATGCTACCCGTTAGCCCGCTGATCAAAGGTCTCAAACTAACTGCGACACGGAGCCAGACTGCGGTCTGATTCTGGTCCTGGTCCTGGTCCTGGTCCCTGCTGGTCTCTGCTGCTCTACAGCTGATAGATGCTACTTTAATTCTCTTAAACTCCACAGCGGAAAATTCCAACAAATCCGATGACACAAACAACTGCGTAACTAGCTGTCTGTCGCGCAGTGATGACGTCGCGCTAAAACGTCACGTGAACGTCTGGTCGCACTGTGACGCAAACAGCTGTAATCGGTTCTTCTTCTTCTTCTTCTTCTTCTTCTTCTTCTTCTTCTTCTTCTTTTTGAGCTTTATCGGCGGTTGGCAAACAGCGGACTGGTGTATTACCGCCACCAACTGGTGGGGAGTGAAGATCAAAATGTCTCGTATTTACAACACACCCCACCCACCCAAAAATAAAATAAAATAAAAATAAATAAATGATATCTTCTCAAACAGCTCAGTCGGTCTAAGATACTGAGATAGGATTTGAAAACACTCATTTCTTCAGTCTTCTCTCGTCATCTCTCTGACGTTTGAATCAGACACTTCTTTCTGCTCATATTTCTGACGCTGTATCATGACGTGCTCGACGGGTTCCTCCTGCCTGCAGGATTCTCACCTGCCTGTATTATGTTGACCTGTTTAGTCCAGCGTGTTCAGATCTAAGTCTTGATATCATCATCTCATCTCTCCTTTTCTTTCCTGCACGCCTCATTTCTCCCACTTTCCTTCGAACTCAGTAAAACCTTTGTCCTTTCCTCTCTTCCTCCCGGTGTTCTGCCACCTTTATTTCAATCTTTGCTTCATAACCTCCTGATTTCTGTCTTGCTGTAGCTGATTGTCAAATCAATGTGATTCTTTTTTGTGGCCTCCTTTGCAACTTTATCTGCTGTTTCATTTCCTTTAATACCAACATGTGCCGGTACCCATAGAAATATTCAGCTGTAATCTGGTTCATCCTTCTTCTTCTTCTTCATCTTTCGTTTTAATGGCAGCTTGCATCCTTAGCCTTGCTCTCCTTCCATCTTTTGGAGGCAGTGAACTCCTACAGCATCTCCTCATCAGTCCTCCTCAAGAAGCTGACTGAGCATCCTCCTGCTCTCCCAGATCTTTCAGTCCTATCATCATGTCCTTCCTCTCTGGTTCATGTCTCCTGCAGCTCACCAGCTTGTCTGTACAGCTTCTGCTGCCTGACATGATCACATAAACCGGCTGGATGCTTCCCTATAATGTGGAGAGTATGTTCAGATTACTGAGCCCTGTTCTTAATCTAGTAATGCCTGTCTCCTGTTTTCTATCTCAGAGTCCCGGGACCGGCTGGATGGAGGTGTCTCTCAGGGTCTCTGTAGCTGAGGGGTTTCAGGTGCAGCGTGTCAGGGTCACTTTTATTTACCTGATTATAACATGTAGATGCTCTTTTAAACTGTTGCTGTATTTAGAGTTTTCTGTTGGATTTGCAGAATTCTGCAGAGTCTCAGTTAGGTGATTGTCCCACTTAGTAAAGTCTGGTTGGCGAGTGACCCCAGACCTTGCAGTCATTTAGGGATATGGGGTCTTTCACGGAGTCCAGTATTTTAAGCCAGATTTGAGTTGGGCTGTCCAGCTTGATGCTCCTTTTGATGGTGTAAGAAGTCCTTTGCCTCCTCTGTCAGGTTGTTCACAGATTTGTTGAGGTTACCTGAGGTGCTTATGTTGAGGCCAAAGTACCTTTTGTGTGTTGTAGAGCAATGGTGTCTATGTTAGGTTCCCTGTGAAGGTCCAGGTGCTCTTGTAGCTCTTCTTTTGGAGGAAAGTAGACATGTGACCCGGCGCTGCAGACTGGTCACCAGTTCATGGATGTAGATGAAGAGTCTGCTGATGATGACCACAAGATGGCGCCACCAGTGAACCTTCCGGCTGTGACGTGTGACCTTTAACCCCACCGGATCCCACGTGTTGCTGGGTGGAGAGCAGCAGCCCTAACATGCGGAGGAGCGAACAGAAAGACGACATGAAGAAAGTCTGCGAGAAAAGTGTGAAGAAGAGGAGTAAAGAGGAGCAGGAGGAGCAGGAGGAGCAGGTGAGACACACAAACAGACAGGCAGGAGGAGCAGGAGAGACACAGACAGACAGGCAGACAGACAGACAGGCAGGAGCAGGACTGGGGGAACCTGGCAGCTAGCTGTTAGCATGCTGTCCCGGTAAATCTGATAAATATTGTCCACCGGAATGCGGGGACGTTCAGAGACTCGGTCTGTTGTCCTCTTACGGAAGAAGATAACAGACCGAGTGTCCTGGACAACAGACCGAGTCCAGCTGCTCCTCACACGAGCTTCTGAAAGTTGAAGAGAAAGATTCTGAACGGACACAACGCGTCAGGTCGACTAACCTGATGATGATGATGATGATGATGCTGTAACACACCTGTACAGCCAACACTTTATTACCTGTCTGTCTTCCGTACACCACGACGGGACAGGCTGATACACAGGCTGTGGGTGTTTGGGAATAACCGACTAACAAGTCTGTTGTAGGAAAAGATAATAAATGGTAAAAGGAGAAACAAAGCACTTTTAAAAGGTCCTATTGTAAGTGGACGTTAGCCTATATTATAATTATTTACAGCTGCCAGAAGCTGCCGTGACAGAGACTGACACTGAGCTCCAGTCAAAACCTGATGGTTTTAAGGTGATCTGCTTATCAAACATTAATAAACCTGTTCAGGATCAGGACGGTCTGATCTTCTGATAAAATCACCAGGTTGTTGTATGAAGTTTGGTGCAGTGTTCAGCGGTTTGAATATTAGTGTCATTTTATTTCTTTTTCTTCAGATCTTCAACTTCAACAACAAACCTGCTGAGGAAGAGGAGGATGATCTGTCTGACAGCGAGGACAGCGTCTACTCAGGACTGGAGGATTCTGGGAGTGACAGTGAGGATGCTGCAGAGGAAGTGGAGGGATCAAATGGGGATGAAGAAAAAGAAAAAGAAGAAGAAGATCTGAAGGTGCAACCAGAGCAGAATCAGCAGGTAGAGTTTCTCGTGTGTGTGTGTGTGTGTGTGAGTGTGTGTGTGTGTGTGTCAGTCTCACAGCTGATTGGCTGGTTGTGACACACCTGTTCAGCAATGTAGAACGTGAGAAACCTACTGCTATTCTCAGTGTTCTTCTCTAGAACATCACCTGTGTTCTGTTCTCCTGCAGAGAGAAGATGAGAAGAAGAAGAGGGGAGGAGTGACAGAAGGAGAAGAAGAAAAGCTGGAAGACGAGTACGCACACGACTCTTCAGACGAGGAGGTGAGATGAGTTCATCTTTTAAAAACAAAGTATCTGTGTGTTCAGGTTCTTTGCTTTGTTCAGGGGTGTCTGTACAGGTTCTTGCGGCACCTTGTAATGTTCTGTTTGACATTGATGCATTTGACCCTGTCACGTTTTGTCAGGGTCTATAATGTTGTTCCATTGTTTCTACAACCGGGTTCCTGGTTATTACATGTTCACTAATATTCTTCTGGGCTCTCTATGATGTTCTGTTGGGGACTCTAAGGTTTTTGAAGTTTTATTAAATATTCTGTAAAATTATTATGTTCTTTAGGTTTATTACTTTTGCCCTAATGTTCTGTCTGTTTCTCTAGTGTTCTTTAGGACTCTCTTTAATGTTCTTCTGGTTCCCTAACATTCACTAACTTCAGGAGTCTGTATATTATACTAGGGTCTGCAGGCTTTCTAAAACATTTTCTCAGGTTATTAAATGTTCTAGGGATTTAGTTTTGTTGGCATCTCTTGTGCCATGTTTGCCAATCTCCTATCAGGTATTCTAACATTCTGTGCAAACATCAGCTGTTCTCTGATGGCCTATATCATGTGATGTGGTGGTTCTTCTGCAGGACATCAGGAACACTGTGGGGAACATTCCCATGGAGTGGTACAAAGACTTCCCTCACATTGGCTACGACCTGGACGGGAAGAAGATCTACAAACCAATCAGGAACAAGGATGAGCTCGATGACTTCCTAGACAAAATGGAGAACCCAGACTACTGGTGAGCCTGACCGCATAATGCTAGAGGGAATGCCAACGATGCTAAACTGCAGTTCTTAACTAACAGCGTTCTGTTTGTCTGCAGGAGAACAGTCCACGACAAGCAGACAGGAAGTGACATCGTGCTGTCAGACGAGCAGGTGGAGCTGGTGAATCGTCTGCAGAGAGGACAGTTTGGAGACGTCAACTTCAACGAGTACCAGGTATGCTCAGGTGGCACAGGTTACACTCCGCCCATTCCCCTCTGTATGTTTTCAAACATGTTCCTGATGTTTTCTGTCCTCTGTTGGACTGAACAGACAGATACGGTGAAGCTGCAGCTTTACTTCATTAGATTGGTTGAATGGAGTCTTGTTTGTATCCTGTTTGACAACAAATATTAATCTAGAACACACCTGTGACCCCGCCCCCCCAGCCTCAGGTGGAGTTCTTCAGTACAGACTTGATGCTCCACCCGGTCACTAACAGACCGGCAGATAAGCGCAGCTTCATCCCATCTCTCATTGAGAAGGAGAAGGTGTCTAAAATGGTCCATGCTATAAAGATGGGTTGGATCAAACCTCGGCGGCAGGACGACGACAGCAGGGGGCGCTACTACGACCTCTGGGCCAACGAGGACTCTTCTATTCTGGCCAAACACAGGATGCACCTACCTGCCCCCAAAATCCCTCTACCTGGTCACCACGAGTCCTACAACCCCCCACCTGAGTACCTGTTCACTGAAGAAGAGGTACGTCACCTGTTTAGGAGTTCACCTGGTTAACTCACCTGGTTACAGAACCTAACCTAAGTGTTTCTCTCTACCTGTCTGTCTACCTGTCTCACTCTCTGCAGCAAGCTCTGTGGGAGCAGCAGGATCCGTCAGACAGGAAGTTTCCATTTGTTCCCAGGTCGTTCTCCAGCCTCCGTCAGGTTCCTGCGTTTCCTCGTTTCATCCACGAGAGGTTTGAGCGCTGCCTTGACCTTTACCTGTGTCCGCGACAGAGGAAGATGAGGGTAACTAACACACCTGCAGCTGCAACTGAAACACTGACCCACCTCCAGCCAATCAGGAAACAGGACTGTCTGTCTGTAGATATGATCAATAACCTCTCTGTCTCTGTCCCTGTCTGTCTGTCTGTCTGTCTGTCTGCAGGTGAACGTGAATCCAGAAGATTTGATTCCCAAACTCCCCAAACCAAAAGACCTGCAGCCGTTTCCAACAACACAGTCTCTGGTACACACACACACACACACACACACACACACACACACACACACACACACACACACACCAGTGAAGCCAAGCTGGTCTTATTTGAATCCACTGATCCAAAGTCGAGGATAAGATGTTAAAAGTTGCTGTTATTGATTGTTTAATCCACGTTTGTCCTGCGCTTGGAGAGCAGGAAGAGCTAGCTATCTGAACCAGCGGGGGAACAGAGGCGCCAGATGAAGTCGATGTTTTACTTACAAACTCAAAAGACACTACTGAGATTAGATTAGCTTCAAACTTTGTCCCGAATATTCTTAACTCAAACAAGCAACTGGATGGTTTGGACTCAAAAACAAGGGTTGAGTTTCCACAGAACGGGGTGGACGGGTCCGAACATCTCCTTAAAGATTGCTTTTAATATTTCTACCAAAATGGACAATATTGAGACTCAATCAAGATGAAACAAATCATCATAGATGGCAGAGGAAGAGCAATTTAGGAGCCTGAAAGAAGATGAAAATAGATCACCAGCACTAATCGTCTGGGAAAACCTGTTTTAATAGTTGATAAACCATGACCAATTGCAGTGAAGCACAAACTTTGTATTCTGGTTTTAAGGGGTCGAACATAAATGTTGACTTCTCTGATACGCTTCATCAGAAGCGAGAGATGTGACATAGCTTACCTAAGCTATGACCAGCATCACACAGGCTGAGAAGACAGGAGGACAACATAAGGTCGGAGCCGGTTAAATGTGTCAAACAATATCTGAAATGACATCAGACGTGTGGCCATCAGCATTCTCTGAAATGTTAGTTTTCCATCAGTAGCTTGTTTAAGAAGACTGGATAAAGATGATAACATCGCTGGGTTTACTGCTGGCTTGCAAACCAACGTTCAGCATGAACTCATACCTCTGCAGTGTCTATGGAAACTGGAGATCCAGGATCTCTTACGCAAGTTTGGGAAGTTTGGTTTAATCACAGTGTTCAATATCTGAACATGTATAATCTCCAGTGTGGATTCCTGGAGGCTGTTTACAGAGTCTGATGATCTCTCTAAAGCCTTTGGTGTGCGCGCGCACACACACACACACACACAGTGCAGACAGGTGCATCATCACTCACATCTGTTCCTTGTGTTCAGGTGTATCGGGGTCACAGCGGTCTGGTTCGGTCCATCAGTGTGTCTCCATCAGGACAGTGGCTCGCCTCAGGTAACAAACAGTGTGTGTATTGATCTGTGGACTGTGTGTATTGGTCTGTGTGTATTGATCTGTGGACTGTGTGTATTGTGTGTGCAGGCAGTGATGATGGTTCTGTAAAGTTCTGGGAGGTGCGTTCGTCTCGCTGTATGAAGACAATTGAGGTGGGCGGAGCTGTGAAGACTGTCGCCTGGAACCCAAACCCGTCTGTCTGTCTGCTGGCTGTCGCCCTGTAAGCACCCTGATAACCCGTCTCTCTCTATTCAATTCAATTCAAAAGAGCTTTATTGGCATAGGAAACAAACATTTACGTTGCCAAAGCAAGTGTAAAAACAACAATTTACAAAGAATTCTGACTGCTGTTAGAAATATATACATGTAAGTAAAAAATAACTTAAAATAAAATAGAAAAATGTGGATTTGCAGTTAAAAATATAAATACAAATGAGAGCTATATAAACAGTACAACTTTTTCTTTCTTTTTTGAATGTATTTAAAGATATGAGTTGTGTGTGTACAGGTATCAGCACAGTGCAGATGGTTGGTGCAGGACTACAGGTGGCTGATGGTCTTCATGCTGCTGGTTTTCCATTTGACGCTCCTTTCTTGGTCACAACAGCTCACAAATCTTGCTGCTGTGTTTGCACATTGTTTTATTTGGCTCAGCAGATTTGGGAGTTTTTCATTATCAGCCACGTTTTCAAAGTCCTTTTGGTAGGCTGTAAACTGTTGGTCTGTCTGTCTCTGAGGTCTTGGTTCAGTTAGCAGGAGGTTAAAAAGTGCAGCTGGGTCAGTTTGGTGTTTGTCTGGCGGCCCCAGACGAGGACCCCTGTTCCGTACCAGACCTGATGTTGGTGTCTCTGTGTTTCAGGGACTTGGCGGTGTTGATCCTGTCTCCCTCTCTGGCAGACAGACAGGTGATCTCGTCGTCAGAGCGACTCCTGACTGGTCAGTGGGAGGCAGAGCCTACGGAGGAGGCGGGGCCTGTCACCTGGAGCGAAGGGGAGGGGGAGGAGTTAAACCGAGGGATCCGCCTGAAAATACAACATCCCAAAGTGAGAGAACACACCTGTTTGATTATAGACACCTGATCAATAGCTGAACCAAACTAACTGGATGGTTTTGATCTCCTCAGGCCGTCCACCAGGTGGTGTGGCACGCTAAAGGAGACTACCTGGCGTCCGTGATGCCGGATCATTCGAGCCACCTGCAGGTGTTCATTCACCAGCTGAGCCGGAGGCGGAGTCAGAACCCCTTCAGAAAGAACAAAGGTCTGGTTCAGTGTGTATCCTTCCACCCCATCAGGCCCTACTTCTTCGTGGCAACGCAGCGCTCCGTCCGGATCTACAACCTAGTGAAACAGGAAATGACCAAAAAACTACAGGCAAACTCCAAGTGGATCTCCAGCATGGCCGTCCACCCAGGGGGTAACCTCAGATTCACCACAGCACCAGATTCACCACAGTCACTGCTGGGGGGCTGGAGCTTCTGTCTTACCTGTTTCTCTGTCTGCAGGTGATCATGTGATCTGTGGGAGTTACGACTGCAGGCTGAGCTGGTTTGACCTCGATCTCTCAACCAAACCTTACAGGATGTTACGGTACGTACCTGTCAATAAATCAGTACATTGCATTTGATCGAATTGATGTGTTAGCATATTAATCTCTTTATTTGTCAGACTGTTTTGTTGTATTGATCATATGGACATTGATACTATTGATCACTTCCTGTCCACAGACACCATAAGAAAGCAGTGAGGGGCGTGGCCTATCACAGACTTTACCCACTGTTCGCCTCTGCGTCCGACGACGGATCTGTCATCGTCTGCCACGGGACAGTTTACAAGTAAAAAAAAAACAGTAATACACACAAACACAGTACTACGCACAGGACTACACACTAATACACAGGACTACACACTAATACACACAAACACAGTACTTCAAACTTAGTACACACTGATACAAACAGTACTACACACACTAATACACAGTTCTACACACGTGTGTGTATGCACACTGAACTCCTGTCTCTCCCCCCCCAGTGACCTCCTGCAGAACCCGCTGATCGTCCCCGTGAAGGTTCTCAGGGGTCATGTGATCACTCATGACCTCGGCGTCCTGGATGTGACCTTCCACCCGACTCAACCCTGGATCTTCTCCTCCGGAGCCGACGCCACCATCCGCCTCTTCACCTAGCAACCTGCAACCTCCCCAGCAACCGGCACATGGGTGGAGGTGGTCAAATTAACGTGCCTGTGGTATCCTAGCAACCTGGCTGGCAAACAGTTGTCATGTTTGACCTTTGACCTTGTAACTTTCTTCTTTGTTTTTAATTAAAGTGAAACTTTCTCACCTGTTTGTTTGTTTGTTTGTTTGGTGTGTGTGTGTGTGTGTGTGTGTGTGTGTGTGTGTGTGTGTGGGGGGGGGGGGGGGGGGGGGTTACTATGGTGATGTTGGATTCTGCTCCTGTCATTGAATGGGATCAATAGAAAGTATTAGTAAATGACATGTAGCTTTTAGAGTTCAGTGGATGGATCTAAAGGTGTAAATACTGATTTTAACGTTACATCACAACAACATTTAGGATTAAAACAACACTTTTATCAGGACTTTTGGAAACCGGCGTGAAAGACCCACTCAGAGTCAGCGTTGGTGGGTCTGGTGTCATCATTGGCGAGGCTTGTAGTGCCCTATCTTTAGTTATACAGCATCTTTGATCCCAAATACAGAGGAATACTTCCTGGTTTTGTCTTCAAAGTAAAAGTTGGTATTGATTTCCGGTCTAATTTTTGCAGCTTCACAGAAGATCACAGCACTGAGAAACTCAGATCCTGTAGTCCCCAAATCAAACCAATTAAACTATTCATTAAAACCAGAAAGCAACCTGTATGCACTTCTTGAGACTTTTCATTTGAAAGGTTTGCTGGCTCTAAACTCTACTGAATGTGACGTAATTTTATTTTCTTCCGGCGGAGCGTTTTGAGTGTGACACCAACATGAAGAGCGAAGACAGAGTCACACCGAGCCGCGAAAACTGCGTTTATACCAGCTGCTACTGGTGAGTACTGCAACACGGACTCTGTAGTACTGCAACACGGACTCTGTAGTACTGCAACACGGACTCTGTAGTCCTGCAACACGGACTCTGCAACACGGACTCTGTAGTACTGCAACACGGACTCTGTAGTCCTGCAACACGGACTCTGTAGTCCTGCAACACGCACTCTGCAACACGGACTCTGTAGTACTGCAACACGGACTCTGTAGTCCTGCAACACGGACTCTGTAATAGTGCAACAAACACTCTGTACTACTGGTGTAGAACCAGTAAGTAAAAGATGACTACTAGTGCTACTAACTGGTTCTGCTGGTGTCTGACTGTGGTTCTGTCTGTTCTTGTTCCACAGTGAAGAAAATGTTTGGAAACTCTGTCAGTTTGTTAGAACGGAGAAGACCGCATCGCTGGAAGAACTGTTTGTGGTTTTCATCTCTAATGAGAACAGAATGGTGAGAAGACACAAGAAGCTGCTAGACCATCTGTGCCAGGCTCTACAAAACATCTGTCAAGTTTTATGTAACACTTACCAGGTTCTATAAAACATCTGTCAGGCTCAATAATGTTCTCTAAAACAGGGATACATACATTCATACATGTCCCTAAAGAACACCTGTCTGCTTCTGAAGCCAGTGTCCTGTTGGTTCTCCATCAGGTTCCCCTGTGGAAGCAAAAGTCTGGAAGTGGAGACCAGCCAGTGATCTGGGTCTGTGATGTCACTGCGTGTTTGATAATAACTGTGATGTCACAGACAGTTCATTAATAATAATAACGATGTCATTAATGATGTCATTGTGTGTTTCAGGACTACCACGTCGTCCTGCTGCAGGTTGGTCTGCAGTCGGATTCTCTGGTTTATGATCTGGACTCTGAGCTGCCATTTCCCTGCAGCCTGCAGCTGTACACCGCCAAGGCCCTCCGCTCAGACCGCAACCTCAAACCTGCGTACCACAGGTAACACACACCTGAACACTACAGCTAACACACACCTGAACACTGCAGCTAACACACACCTGAACAATACAGCTAACACACCTGAACAATACAGCTAACACACACCTGAACACTACAGCTAACACACCCCTGAACACTGCAGCTAACATACACCTGAACACTGCAGGTAACACACACCTGAACACTGCAGCTAACACACACCTGAACACTACAGCTAACACACCCCTGAACAATACAGCTAACACACACCTGAACACTGCAGGTAACACACACCTGAACAATACAGGTAACACACCCCTGAACACTGCAGCTAACACACACCTGAACACTGCAGCTAACACACACCTGAACACTGCAGGTAACACACACCTGAACACTACAGGTAACCTGTGTCTCTCTCTAACAGGAAGTTGCGTGTCGTCCCTGCTGACAACTTCCTGTCCAACTTTGCGTCTGATCGATCTCACATGAAGAACTCTGATGGATCATGGAGGATGCCCCCCCCACCCTACCCCCCTATACACACTGCAGGTCACATGACACCTTATGTAACGTGATGTCAGCACGTCTGATGATGTGAACCATGTGACCTCATGATGACATCACTGTGATGTTTTTTCTCCTCAGAGTGTCAGATGAACCTGGATGACTTCATCAGTATGAGCCCTGCGGTGGGCTGGGGGTCGGTCTTCAGTCTGGACCACTTCCTGCAGAGATACACGGGAAACTCTTCGTCGTCATCATAGCTGTTCAGTCTGTTGTCAGACTGCAGAGACTCAGAGCTCCTGCTGCCTTTACTCACCTGGTACCACGTACCTGGTGTTGTACTTCCTGCTGTACAGCAGTGTGATGATGTCACCATGATAACAAATATCTGCTCGTTGTCTCAGTGTGATGATGTCACTTAGGACGTGAATGATTTTGATTTCTTGAGTCGACTCGTTTCAGTCTGAATTAAATGATATTAAATAAATCAAGTTAAATATCTTGGTGTGTCATGATGTCACCTTTCTGATGTCACCGCGATACTTTGTTCTGCACGCGCTCAGACGCTTTCTACATGATGCCGAAGAAATCAGATTACTTTTAAGTATCAGATTACTGCACGAAGCCGGCAGATAAACAAAGTGAAGCTGCTACGCTCTCAATGTATTTATCTTGAAATTAAGTCAAAGAATAAAAAAGTAAAACACGTTAAGAAAAACGACAGAATGAATTCAAGATTAGAATCCGACTCTGATGTTCACGTTGTGTTTCCAAATGAAAATATCAAAAAGCTACACTACAGCTGTGGACAGTGTTGGGCTAACCCCCACTGCCCATTAGTGAGCTACGAGTACTCAACAGGACGGACTCCATTTTAAACTCAGGCCTCATTTACACACAGATGACAAGATTTAGGTGTCTTAACAGAATCCTTCAAAATAAAAGCCCTCCTAACAGCTCACAGAACGAGATCATGTTTGTTTCTTCTCTTCTGTCAGGAACAATGAACCGTCTGAACTCTAAACCTGAGGAGAAGGAAGCTGGGATCAGCTGTTTGCTGGAAGTACCTGTTAGAACCTAAAATATACAGTAATCGAGTGTCAGGTCCTCGTTTCCCTCCTGGTCGAGCCACAGTTATACTCCTCATACACTCGGGGACTGTTTTTTTTTTTTATTTTGTAGTAGTCGTCTGGTTCCGTACACTAACAGTGTAGATGTTTCTGTTCTTCTTCTGTGTGTCTGCAGCTTCTTGAGGATCCAGCAGGACACTCACCTGTCCACTCACCTGTCCTGTCAAATGGAGCCTGTTGATTTATTACTGTTGATCATACTGGATCAGTGTTTCACCTGTGTGATGTCACCAACACAGTTCATGTTAGTGTAACTTTGATTGGAATTGAAATTTGTTATTTTTCTGTATTTTAATATTGTTTTTTATTTTCTTATTTTAATATTAAGTCAAGTCAAGTCAATTTTATTTGTATAGCGCCAAATCATAACAAAAGTTATCTCAAGACGCTTTCACATAGAGTAGGTCTAGACCATACTCTTTAAAATATTATTTACAGAGACCCAACAGTTCCACCATGAGCAAGCACTTGGCAACAGTGGCGAGAAAAAACTCCCTTTTAACAGGTAGAAACCTCGAGCAGAACCAGGCTCTGGGTGGGCGGCCATCTGCATCGACCGAGTTGGGTTGAAAGGGGAGGAGAGAGGGGGAGAGGGGAGACAGAACAGGAGGAGAGACAACAAATCAGACTAATAATAATAACAACTGCAGCAGTGAGTGTGGAGCAGGAACATGGGGGCAGTAGACGGCCGGCAATCACAGATCCAGACTCTACAGCTCCAGAGGCAGAAATACCTGCAGAAAGTGAGAAGGCGAAAAAACACAGAAAGCACAAGGACTACCAGGAAGAAATGGAGTTGGTAGCCTGTATTAGTGGGATAGGAATGCATACAGATAGAGAGGGAGAGCAGGAGAGAGAAGCTCAGTGCGTCCTAGGAAGTCCCCCAGCAGTCTTAAGCCTATAACAGCATAACTAAGGGATGGTTCAGGACTCACCTGAGCCAGCCCTAACTATAGGCTTTATCAAAAAGAAACATTTTTAGCATACTCTTAAACGAAGAGAGGGTGTCTGCCTCCCGAACCCAAATTGGGAGCTGATTCCACAGAAGAGGAGCTTGATAACTAAAGGCTCTGGCTCCCATTCTACTTTTAGAGACTTTAGGTACCACAAGTAACCCTGCATTCTGTGAGCGTAGTGCTGTAGTGGGGTAATACGGTACTATCAGCTCTTTAAGATATGATGGTGCCTGACCAATAAGAGCTTTGTAAGTGAGGAGGACGACCTTAAATTCTATTCTAGATTTCACAGGGAGCCAGTGCAGAGAAGCTAATATCGGAGAAATATGTTCTCTTTTGCTAGTTCCTGTCAGTACACGTGCAGCCGCATTCTGGATCAGCTGAAGAGTCTTTAGAGACTTATCGGGGCAACCCGATAATAAGGAATTACAGTAATCTAACCTAGAAGTAACAAATGCATGAACTAGTTTTTCTGCATCTTTTTGAGACAGGATATGCCTGATTTTTCTAATGTTACGTAAGTGGAAGAAGGCAGTCCTTGAAGTCTGTTTTATATGGGTATTAAAGGATATGTCCTGATCAAAGATTACTCCTAGACTCCTTACAGCGGTGCTAGAGGCCAGGGCAATGCCATCTAGAGTAACTATATCTATACATAGTGCATCTCGCAGGTGTTTAGGACCCAGAACAATAACTTCAGTTTTGTCTGAGTTTAACAGCAAGAAATTGCAGGTCATCCAGTCTTTTATGTCCTTAATACATGCCTGAAGCTTGGCTAACTTACCGGTTTCATCTGGCTTTATCGATAAGTATAACTGAGTATCATCTGCATAGCAGTGAAAGTTTATGGAGTGTTTCCTGATAATATTGCCTAAAGGAAGCATATACAAGGTAAATAAAAGTGGTCCGAGCACTGAACCTTGTGGAACTCCATGACTAACTTCCGCGTGCACGGAGGATTCATCATTTACGTGGACAAACTGAAATCTATCCGATAAATACGACTGAAACCAGCTTAGTGCGGGTCCTTTGACGCCAATCAAATGCTCCAGTCTCCGTAATAGGATACAATGGTCAATGGTATCGAAAGCGGCACTGAGATCTAACAGAACAAGTACAGAGACAAATCCTTTATCTGACGCAATCAAAAGGTCGTTTGTCACTCTCACCAGTGCTGTCTCTGTGCTGTGAAATTCCCTAAATCCTGACTGAAAATCCTCAAATAAACTATTGCTGTTTAGAAAGTCACATAACTGATTAACGACCACTTTCTCAAGGATTTTGGAGAGAAAGGGAAGGTTAGATATAGGTCTATAATTGGCTAAAACCCCTGGATCAAGCATAGGCTTTTTAAGAAGAGGTTTAATTACAGCTACTTTGAAGGACTGTGGTACATAGCCTGTTAATAAAGACAGATTGATCATGTCTAGTAAAGAAGTGCTAACTAAGGGTAAAACTTCTTTAAGCAGCCTGGTTGGGATGGGGTCTAAGAGGCAGGTTGTTGGTTTAGACGAAAAAATCATTGAAGTTAGTTGGTAAAGGTCAATTGGAGAAAAACAGTCTAAATATAAATCCGGGTCTACAGCTACTTCTGAGGTTCCTGAAATTCCTGTACTCGAAGATATATCTGAACTAGCTGAGAGCACAAGATGATGAATTTTTTCTCTAATAGTTAGAATTTTATCATCAAAGAAGCTCATGAAGTTATTACTACTGAGAGCTCTGGGAATACATGGCTCAACAGAGCTCTGACTCTGTGTCAGCCTGGCTACAGTGCTGAAAAGAAACCTGGGGTTGTTCTTATGTTCCTCTATTAGTGAGGAGTAATAGGCTCCTCTGGCATTACGGAGGGCCTTCCTGTATGTTCTAAGACTATCTTGCCAAACTAAATGAGTTTCCTCCAGTTTGGTGGAACGCCATTTCCTTTCTAATTTTCGCGATGTTTCTTTTAACTTGCGGGTTAAGGAGTTATACCATGGAGCTAACCTCTTTTGTTTTATTATTTTCTTTTTGATAGGAGCAATACAATCAAGAGTCGTTCGCAGCGAGCCTGCAGCACTATCAACCAGATGATCAATTTGGGAGGGACTAAAGTTAGCACAGGAGTCCTCCGTTACATTGAGACATGGCATTGAATTAAATGCCGATGGAATCACTTCTTTAAATTTAGCTACAGCACTATCAGACAGGCATCTACTAAAGGAATGTTTGCCTAATGGCCTGTAGTCCAGTAATATAAATTCAAAAGTTATTAAATAATGGTCTGATAAGACAGAATTTTGTGGGAAGACTTTTAAATCTTCAATTTCGATTCCATATGACAGAACAAGATCGAGGGTGTGGTTAAAACAATGAGTGGGTTTGTTTACACTCTGACAGAAACCATTCGAATCTAATAGTGAGATAAACGCAGAACTAAGGCTATCATTATCTACGTCCACGTGAATATTGAAATCACCTACAATAATGACTTTATCTGTTTTGAGGACTAAACTTGTTAAAAACTCTGAGAATTCTGCTAAAAATTCAGAATACGGACCAGGAGCACGGTACACTATGACAAATAGAATTGGCTGTACAGTTTTCCACATTGAGTGTGAAAAACTAAGAACAAGACTTTCGAATGAGTTAAAACTAAGTTTAGGTTTAGGGTTGATTAATAAGCTAGAGTCGAAGATGGCTGCAACTCCACCTCCTTGGCCAGTGCCTCGAGGAATGTGAGTATTACTATGACTAGGAGGAGTGGACTCATTCAGGCTAACATATTCTTCCTGACACAGCCAAGTTTCAGTTAGGCAAAATATATCCATATGATAGTCAGATATTAAATCATTGACTAACACAGCTTTAGACGACAGAGATCTAATGTTTAAGAGTCCACATTTAATTCTCTTATTTGGTTGTACCACTACACTGGTAGTTTTAATTTTTATTAAGTTTTTACGAGTAACCCCTCTTCTGTTTGAATTTGAATTAATTAAATGAAGTGGTCGGGGGACAGACACATTAATATTTTAAATTTTTTATTTTCTTATTTTAATATTCTATTCTTATAATATTCTCTTTATTTAGTAAATGAGAGAACATGCTAAAAGTGTCAATCATCTATTATGACATCACGGGTTCACGACGTCACACAGACACATACGGAGGGGCGGGGCTTAGCTACTCACACACACACTCTCTCCCTCCTCCTCCTCCCTCTCCTCTCCTCTCCACCCCCCTCCCTCTCCCTCCCTCCTTCTCCCCTCTCTCCTCCCCTCTCTCCCCCTCCATCCCTCCCCCTCCCTCCATCTCCCTCCCTCCTCCTCCTCTCCACCCCCCTCCCTCTCCCTCCCTCCTTCTCCCCTCTCTCCTCCCCTCTTCTCTCCTCCTCCCCCTCCCCTCCCCCCTCCCTCCTTCTCCCCTCTCTCCTCCCCTCTTCTCCCCTCCCTCCCCTCCCCTCTTCTCTCCTCCTCCCCCTCCCCTCCCCCCTCCCTCTCCCTCCCTCCTTCTCCCCTCTCTCCTCCCCTCTCTCCCCCTCCATCCCTCCCCCTCCCTCCATCTCCCTCCCTCCTTCTCCCCCTCCCTCTTCCCCCCTCCCTCCTCCTCCCCCCTCCTCCTCCCCCTCCCCTCCCCTCCCCCTCCTTCTCTCCCTCCCTCCTCCTCCTCCCTCCCCTCCCTCCCCTCCCCCTCTGCGGTCTGTTGTTGTCCGCAGCTCGACACCAGCCGTTAGCCGTTAGCCGTTAGCAGAGAGGCTGAAGATGTCGTCAGACTGACACGCGGAGCGCCGCTCGCGCTGGTTCCGTCCATTGGCTCGGCTCGGCTCGGCTCGGGTTGGGTTGGGTGTGTTTAACCCGGGTTAGCGCTGATGAACCCGGATGTTCGTCCTGTGGGGAAGAGGACGGCCGGCTCCCGTGTCGCTGCTGTTCTTTGTGTAGCTTCTCCGTGTTGTACCCGGGTGAGTCCCGGGTCGGTGCCGTTCAGACCGCGCCGACAGATGCGGGCGATGGTTCCGGTCTTTGTCTCCGTCAGTCGGTCTCCGCTGGACTCGTAGCTCAGTTAGCCGCGAGGTAACAGGAGAACAAAGCAGCAGGTTCATCGGCGCTGATGCTAAGCTAACAGAGGATGTGAGTGTAGCTGATGCTAAGCTAACAGATAGTTCAGTAGCACAGACTGAGGTCAGTCTTTGTCTGCTGTGACCTGTCAGCTGTCTCCGGGCAGATTTCAGTGTTTTATTTGATTTGTGGCTGCCAGCTGCTCCAGCTGTGTAGTGACCTTCATCATCATCATCATCATCATCAGCTGCTGGAGACCTGAGGGTTATTATGGCCCTCAGATCAGGCTGCAGGCAGAGCCGCTCAGCATGTGTCGTCTACCTGCTCATACTCTCAGGTGAGTTCACTGACTCCGGAGCAGCAGTTACCTGAACCCTGATGTGTCTGAACTGATCCAGACTAACATGAAGTCCTCAGGCTGAACTGAGCCTCTTAAAGCTGCAGTTTATTTTTAATTTCTCCACCCAGCAGGAGGTTTACATCACTTCCTGTTGTTTGACATCACTTCCTGTCTGAGGGTTTTTACATTATCAACATGAACAAGATGTAAGCAGGTTTTGAAGGGAGCTGATCAGGGCCACGTGTGAAAACTATTTGACTTTAAACTCAGAACTCGTCATCTTCAGTAAAACGAAGATGTTGGATAAATGTGGTTCAGCAACACAACACGGTTACAGATACTGAAAAGCCTGTGTGTGTTTGATGCATTGTGATAGAAACTATATTGTCGTGCCTCGGTACAGATGGAGGCACGATGAGGCTGTTCAGAGAGCTGCAGCAGAGGAGCGTCTGCTCTCATTGGCTGCAGGTCGTTTCATGGCTTGCCGACCTGCCCCCGATACAACCAGATATTTATCCCATTTTTCGTGCGTCTGCAAGGCATTGGCGAGCTCTAGGATTGCGTCTCTAAATTACCACATAGTGATCCGCGAACACCAATCTGCCCCTGATCTCCGTGCTTTTGTTGGTGATCTCGGGCATTACTCCAGCCAGTTTACGAGGCAGGTAGACAGAGCAGTCATCAGAAAGACTATAAACGTGTATAATATCAAGAAAAATGAAATTATGGCGTAAATTAAAGTGGTTTATATGGTCCCTTATGAGGGTCTCCGAAGCGTAGCTGGGAGACTTCGCTCTCAGCCTCTTTTGATTAACTTTTTAACCCAACTTGACTCATAGCTTCTAACTCGCTTTTCACCAGACGTTTTATTTCTCTTCTTCTCTTCTTCGGCAGCAAACGCAACCGGCACCCTTTCAGTAACTGTTACATTGCAGCCTCAGCTGATCTTCAACCTTTATGACGGACTAGAGTAACTTGACTACGCTAACAGCAGATGCTTTTCTGTGGCCACAGCAAACAACCTAATAATGTTTACATTATATTTCAATAAAATGTGTTTAAAATTATTTTATTATATACTATTAATCAGCACTGCTACTGTTAGCAGCTTCCTGTTTCCATCCCGTTAACTCTGTCTGTGTGCTCCCCAGGATGCATCGCTGCGTCTCAGAAGAACGACAACGTCTACGTGTCAGGGATTTCTAACGGTGAGGTCACAGCAATGATGATGTCACATCGAACACAACCACCAGGACGAGCTAAAACACCTCCCTGTCTGTCTCCCTCGCTCTGTCCTGTCCACTCACCTGTCCTGTCCACTCACCTGTCCTGTCCATTCATGAAATTGTTATTTTCTTATTTTAATATTGTTTTTATTTTCTTATTTTAATATTCTCTTTATTTAGTAAATGAGAGAACATGCTAAAAGTGTCAATCATCTATCATGACATCACGGGTTCACGACGTCACACAGACGGAGGGGCGGGGCTTAGCTACTACCACACACTCTCTCCCTCTCTCTCTCTCCCCCTCCCCGTCTCTCTCTGCCTGTCTCTCTGTCTCCCCCTCCCCGTCTCACTCTGTCTCCCCCTCCCGGTCTCTCTGTCTGTCTCTCTCTGCCTGTCTCTCTCCCCCTCCCCGTCTCTCTGTCTGTATCTCTCCCCCTCTCTCACCTCCCAGCTAGTTATGTTCATTAGCCTGGGTTAGCTCTGATTAACCTCACCTTCCTGTCTCCCTCCCTCCCTGTTTGTCTCTCCCCAGCCTGTGGTGAGGTGGCAGACCTCCTGCGGGCGTCCAGTGGCGTCATCACCAGCCCTGGTTGGCCCTTTCAGTATCCGGCCCGCCTGAACTGCAGCTGGAACATCAGAGCCCGACCTGGAGACGCCATCACCATCAGGTAACACACAGGCCATTTCCATGGTTACAGCACAGGAAGGTGTTCTAAGGACATATACGGACGTGTCCTGTCACCACGTCCATATATGTCCTTAGAAAACAACCAATGCAGACAAATAGAGGGATAATATCATCACCCTAACCCAGAAAGCGGTAAGTCAGAGGTCGCCGGGTTCAGAACCAGCAGGCAGAGTGGTCGCAGTGTTCAGAAGCTAAATAATGTCCCCTCCTGTCTTCCCGCAGTTTCCAGGACTTTGACCTCCAGAGTTCCCATCGCTGCTCTTCAGACTGGATGTCCATCAGCAGCTACAGGAGCCTGGATGGACTGAGGGTTTGTGGTTCCTCTCTGCCGCCACCCTACATCTCCTCCCAGGACCACGTCTGGATCCATTTTCACTCTGACGACAGTCTGACTGGAAAAGGCTTCAGACTGTCCTACATCACTGGTGAGGTTGTCCGACTTACAGGACTTGTAGGCCTGTAAGACTGGGAGCTGTGGGAGCTGCGGGGTGGTGCAGGTTACTGAGCTGATACACAGGTTTCTCAGTGCAGGGGGATTTGAACAGACCACCTCTGCGTCCTAGTCCTGCCTTTGATCAGCAGAGTCCTCTGGGTGTTACACAGCAGGCGTTTACAACAGTGGCAGAGTGACAAATTCTGGATTAGAGGCTGGTGTATATCCTCTGATCTGATCCATGCAACCTGAAAACTGATCAGTTTAAGGGCATTGTTAACCAGTAATACCCTGTTGTTGTAGGTAAGCCAGAGGCGTCCAGCTGTGATGTGGACCAGTTCCACTGCTCTAATGGAAAGTGCATCCCAGACTGGTGGCGCTGTAATTCCATGGACGAGTGTGGTGACAATTCAGATGAGGAGCTGTGTGTGGACTCCCCGTTCTCCTTCCAGCCCTGCAGCCTGAACCAGTTTCCCTGCCTGTCCCGCTATACCCGAATCTACACCTGCCTGCCGCACAGCCTGCGCTGCGATGGCAGCATCGACTGCCAGGTAACAAACCAGTTCATCCCAGTCCAACACCAACAGAGCCTGCTCACAGCTTCACAGAGGCCCAAGTCAAATTTATTTTGGTCAGACGTGGTGAATGTTATAATTTGACCAATAGTTTTCTTTTCTGTTTTGTTGGAACAAATGATTATTCAGGTTTAACAATCGGCCAGAGTCTGTTTTCAGCAGACAGAAGCTTTCCCAGGGAGGCTGAGCAGTGTGACACTCTCATAGTTGGAGCTCACTCTCCGGCCCCCTTCTTAAAAATGGGACAACCACCAGACCACTGTCCCTGACCACCACGAATCATTGAAGAGGTGTGTTAGCCAAGACAGCCCCACAGTGTCCAGACCCTTCAGCATTTTAGGGTGAATCTCCACCCAGCACCCTACGCCACTGTTGACCTGGTTAACTACTTCAGTGACTTCCACCAGAGAAATGAACATGTCTTCCAGCTCTGCCTCCTCTTTAGATGGCCTGTCAGTCTGCTTCAGGAGTCCTGGTCAGCAGTTCTGGTCCCTGCTGAAAGCAGCCTGGCTGAATCCTGCTGGCAACATGTTCTTTATTCTTTCCAGGACCTTGGTGATGAAATCGACTGTGACGTTCCCACTTGTGGAGAATGGTTGAGGAACTTCTATGGCTCCTTCAGCTCTCCAAACTACCCTGACTTTTACCCTCCAGGAAGTAACTGCACCTGGCTAATTGACACCGGAGACCACAGGAAGGTAACCTCCCACCTCCATCCTCCTGGCAGAGGCTTAAAGAAAGATTTCCTACCAGCTCCTACCTGAACTCCCAGTGAGGTAAAGCTAACGTCTTGATCCTCCTCCTGCAGGTCATCCTGAGGTTTATAGACTTTAAACTCGATGGGACGGGTTACGGAGACTATGTGAAGGTCTACGATGGCCTGGAGGAAAACCCTCGGCGTCTCCTCAGGGTGCTAACCGCTTTCGACTCCAGAGCGCCGGTCGCTGTGGTTTCATCATCCGGTCAGCTCCGAGTTCATTTTTATGCCGACAAGATCAACGCTGCCAGAGGGTTCAATGTCACCTATCAGGTGTGTTTGATTTGATTTAACCTTTTTCTGTGATTCAGTAGCTGTTTTTTTTTAAAGGTGGACAGGTTCTGTTTAACTTTGTTCTGTGGCTCTCTGTGTCCTTAAGGTGGACGGGTTCTGCCTGCCCTGGGAGGTTCCCTGTGGGGGGAACTGGGGCTGTTACACCGAGCAGCAGCGCTGTGATGGGTACTGGCACTGTCCCAACGGTCGGGACGAGCAGAACTGTTCTTCGTGTCAGGAGGATGAGTTCCCCTGTTCCAGAAACGGAGCCTGTTACCCTCGATCGGACCGCTGCAACTACCAGAATCGCTGCCCCAATGGTTCTGATGAGAAGAACTGCTTCTTCTGCCAGCCTGGAAACTTCCACTGCAAGGTACCAAAACTTGCTGATAAACATAGATTTCACAAATTAAACAACGTTATATTACACCTCATACAAAGGAAATAAACTTCCACTATATACTGAGATCATTAAGAGTTTCTGATGAAAATTAACTTACATCCAAACACCTCGAGAAGCTCCGACCATGAAATACATTCCACAACAGAGCAGATGGTTCTATACTCTTCTGTGTAATGAAACTTTATTAGTCACTTAATTTTTACCACCAAGAACCCAAAATACCAGGCAAGGATCAGAGCGTCTTTCTGTGTTTGAATCATTCAGAAATACCTGTGAATAGACGTGAACAAACTGTGATCACAGGTTAACAGACACATGAAGGTCGACGCAGCATTAAAAGATTATTAAATGTGGTACCGAGCCTCTGAAGTTCAAGTCCTATGTGTTGTTTCATAAATGACCTCTGACCTTCCTGCAGAATAACCGCTGTGTGTTTGAGTCGTGGGTGTGCGACGCTCAGGACGACTGTGGCGACGGCAGCGACGAGGAAAGTTGTCCCGTCATCGTTCCCACCAGAGTCATCACCGCCGCGGTCATCGGCAGCCTCATCTGTGGCCTCCTATTGGTCATCGCCCTTGGCTGCACCTGCAAACTCTACTCACTGCGCATGTTTGAACGCAGGTGAGGATGGAGGGACAGCCTCTGATTGGTCACTGCTTCTCAGTGTGAGCTGTGTGATTCGAGCTGTGTGATTGGTCATTGCAGGTCATTTGAGACCCAGCTGTCCAGGGTGGAGGCGGAGCTACTGAGGAGGGAAGCCCCGCCCTCTTATGGTCAGCTGATCGCACAGGGACTGATCCCACCTGTGGAGGATTTCCCAGTGTGCTCTGGGAGCCAGGTAGAGATACACTGTCTGTCTGCAGCCTTATCCCTCACCTGTCTGTCCACCTGTCAATTCTCCTGTCTGTTTTACTGTTTGTCCTCCTGTCTGTCAACCTGTCCGTCTCCTGTCTGCCCACCTGTCTCTCTGACTGTCTGTTTATTCTGCTCTTTCTGTTCTCAGGCATCCGTCCTAGAAAATCTCCGTCTGGCTGTTCGCTCTCAGCTCGGCTTCACCTCCCTGAGACTCCCTTCGGGTCGTCATAGCAATCTGTGGCGCCGTCTCTTCACATTCTCGCGTTCGCGGCGGTCAGGTTCTTTGGCTCTGGTCTCTGCAGACCTGGAGGACAGCGCTGGCACTGGGAGTACTGGCAGTTCTGGCTCAGACCTACTGTCTCCCGACTCTGACGACACGGACACGGAGGGCGAGCGTGGGAGGGAGCGAGGCGTGGGCGCGGTGGGCGGGCCGGTTGCCCCCCTCCCCCAGAAGACTGCGCCCTCCACCGCCGTGGAGGCTGTGGTATCCGTTACGACTTCTGCGACCTCCATGACCCCAGCTCCTGGCCACGGCCGAGGCCGTGACAGGCCCAGAGAAGCCCCGCCCCCTTCCAGCCCCGTCGCTGTGGTAACGTCCAGTCCAGATTCTGACCGTCACAGTGACGCCTCTGAGCTCCAGGCTCCGCCCACCTCTGCCCTGCAGCGACTGGCCCGGAACCTGCACCGCCTCGCCAGGACTCTGACCAGAACTAGCCAGAACCAGCAGGACCAGACCTGGACCAATCACAGTCCACTTCGCCAGCTGGAGACAGGAAGAGGCGGCGCAGAGGCTGCCGAGCGACGAGGAAGCAGAGAAGAAGAAGAAGATGTGGAACTCCTGATCCCCGTGTCTGACTCTGACTCGTCCTCCTCCTCCTCCATATTGGTCAGCGATGTCCGACACACGCTGCTGGAGCCACACCCTTCCTCCACCAGTGGCCATGGCCCTCGCCATCACCGTGGAAATGTTTGTCGAGGAGGGCGGGATGGCCCCTGTGAACATTGCGGGATGGTGCACACGGCACAGATCCCCGACGCCTGTCTGGAGGCCACAGGCAAGACGGAGAGCAGCGACGACGAGCTGCTGCTGCTCTGCTAACAGGCTAAACTGCCAGGCTAGCATGCTAACTGACAGGCTAACACTTCTAACACTAATAATACTAGCCAACACCTTAGGCTGGACTACAACTATCCAACACCTTAGGCTGGACTACAACTAGCCAACACCTTAGGCTGGACTACAACTACCCAACACCTTAGGCTGGACTACAACTAGCCAACGTGCTAACATGTCACACTGGACTACAACTAGCCAACGTGCTAACACTTTGACTGGACTACAACTAGGGATAATCCAATACTTCTTAGCATGTTAGCTTGATTAAAGGTTAGCTCTCGGTGATGTTGGAGATGAAAGGTCTAATCAGAGAGGGATGGGAGTGATGTCACTGATTGGAGTCTCATGGTACGATGGCAAAAACTCCCCCCTTTTGTTCACCCAGTCCGTCCACTGAAACGCTCTCCTCCCTGTAGGAATACATCCTGCTTGGTACGAATTCATGAACACAGACTTTCTTCTCGTTGGTACGACTGTAAACTGTGTCCTGACAGAACAAACTAATGGTTCCTTGTCGATGAGAACTCTAATCCAGAAGACCGGGAACCTTCTCTGCCTCTGAACCGCAGATGTTTTGGACTCCTGGTCAGGTGCAACAGTTAAAGTGGTCCCCCCTTTGTGCTTGTTGTTGAAGATGAATATGACAAGGTTCATATGACCCATGGAGCTAGTCTGAGGTAGCTGCTAACAGGCTAGTTTAGTCAAGGTTTAAACACAAATATGATCCCCACTGAAGTGTGGCTTCATCAAACTAATCCGGCCGACATCAACACCGATACTAACGTTATTGATTTTGAAAATGAAGCACAAACACCACAAACATAATTTTCAGTCATTTTTTTAATACTTTTGTAAGAATTAAAATGAAACCATTGAGTTGATCCCTCAGTTTGATAACAATCAATGTTAAGCTAGCTTGGCTACCTCCTTGGGTCACGTGACCCTCATCATAGCGCTCTCTGTCTTTCTGCACTGAACATGGACCAGGTTCCTGTCTGGTTCCTGTCCAGCAGTTCTGGTCCCTGCTGAAAGCAGCAACATGTGGTCCTGGTGTTCAGTGTTATACCTGTATAGTTCTGACTAGTTCTAAAGGGAAGACGATACGATGTCATGTGTTTAAAAGGTCAAAGGTCACAAGGCGTGTTTACACTTCATATTCAACATAAAGGACTCAGAGATCCAGACAAAACCTGATGGTCTGAAAGTTCAGTTCTAAGTTATTATCATTTTAATCTTTTTGATCTCCTCTTCCTCCTCCCTCCTCTTCCTCTGACTGAAGCCATTCAATCTGACCCGTCTGTATTTATGATGTTAGGTTTTGGTACTCAGATTTCAGCGGGCCTCGTGTGACTGTATATTTATTGTTAGGATTATTAATGTTCTTGTGTTCATTTGTTGTCGTAGATGATTTTCTGACCTGCATGATTCAACTCGTTTGGTGTTTGTTTTTCTTTGAGTCTGTAAAGTAAAACAGTGTTAAACAGCCCTAAAGATTAAAAGTCTGTTGACTTCACATCAGTCTGTTCTTTAATGTTGAAGGAACAGGAGATCTGTTTCTCAACCTGAGGCTCTGGACCCTCCAACGGACGCTCCAGCATTATTTAAAAACATAAAAAAACATTCTCAAGAGAATACAAATCTGAACAAACTAAGTTCCTACAGAAAGAAAGTTTCATCCAATCTAAAAGGTTTGAGTTCCTTGAATTATTAAAATCTTGAACTTCAGCTGCTCGTTGATAACAGATGAACTGAGAAGGAAACACTGTCAAAACTAAGAAAACATCAGGTTTGGTGGAAAAATCTGAAAAATATGGCTTCAGTAACGTAAAAAATATAGTTCCGTAATTGGTTCTGTTTTATTCTGTGTTGGACTTGTTCCAGTCAGAACATGAGAAGTACAAAACAAAATAAAGTTCAGTTTGTAAACTTGACTGTAAATAAGTGTCTAAGTTTGATACCTCTGGAACCTTACAGAACCTCGTCTTATCAGCGACACCCGTGGAACCGTACAGAATCGTAGTTGGCCATATAGAACACACACAGAACCACTGAGGTTTGAGAATCTTTATTTTTCAGTTTCATGTTATTTTTTATGTTCTACTGTTTTTGTCGTTCCATGCAAAAACGTAAAGAATCTGATGTTCCTTTGTCTCCATGGAAACGTTAAAATTAATAGTTTTTGGACAGTTTTTTTAATAGTCACATGACTCCTGAAGAGGTCCTGTGATTAGCTGGCAGCCGGAGTTCACATGGCCTGTCCTTTCTTTTCCCAGCATCCTTTGCTGCGTGGCTGTGTCATTTCCAGGGGGCGGAGCTTCACTCCTCCCTGCCAACATCATTGTGATGCTATCACATCATCGGTCTGATGTCATCATGCAGCATGCAGCAGCAGAGGAGGATCATGGGAAGTTTTTTTTTAGGCTCCGCCCGGCAACAGCGTGTCCCCTCTTGCTCCCGGCCCCTTTGCTATGGCGATACAGTTGGTCCCGCCTCCTGATGCTACGACTTGCTGCCCTCCGTCTCCTTATTAGTCAGCGGGGCCAAGGCAGGGTCCACCAATGAGGTGGCAGGAAACAGTTTAAACCAGCCAATCACCATGTTGGACAGGTCCAGATCGTCCAATAGGATCTGCGCCGCGCCCATAAAGGATTTATGATCCATCCGACCGTAGTCGCCCCACACGATTATCTGCAGAGAGACAGACAGGGAGAGACAGACAGGGAGAGACAGACAGGGAGAGACAGACAGGGAGAGACAGATGATGTCTGTGTGAGTGTGTGTGTGTGAGTGTGTGTGTGCGTGTGTGTTTGTAAGAGTGTGTTTGTAAGAGTGTGTAAGAGTGTGTAAGAGTGTGTGTGTGTGTGTGTGTGGGTGTGTGTGTAAGAGTGTGTGTGTGCGTGTGTGTGTAAGAGTGTGTGTGTGTGTGTGAGTGTGTGTGCGTGTGTGTTTGTAAGAGTGTGTTTGTAAGAGTGTGTAAGAGTGTGTAAGAGTGTGTGTGTGTGTGTGTGGGTGTGTGTGTAAGAGTGTGTGTGTGCGTGTGTGTTTGTAAGAGTGTGTTTGTAAGAGTGTGTAAGAGTGTGTGTGTGTGTGTGTGTGTAAGAGTGTGTGTGTGTGTGTGAGTGTGTGTGTGCGTGTGTGTTTGTAAGAGTGTGTTTGTAAGAGTGTGTAAGAGTGTGTAAGAGTGTGTGTGTGTGTGTGTGGGTGTGTGTGTAAGAGTGTGTGTGTGTGCGTGTGTGTTTGTAAGAGTGTGTTTGTAAGAGTGTGTAAGAGTGTGTAAGAGTGTGTGTGTGTGTGTGTGTGTAAGAGTGTGTGTGTGAGTGTGTGTGTAAGAGTGTGTGTGTGCGTGTGTGTTTGTAAGAGTGTGTAAGAGTGTGTAAGAGGTTGTGTGTGTGTGTGTGTGTGTAAGAGTGTGTGTGTGTGTGTGTGAGTGTGTGTGTAAGAGTGTGTGTGTGCGTGTGTGTTTGTAAGAGTGTGTGTGTGCGTGTGTGTTTGTAAGAGTGTGTAAGAGTGTGTGTGTGTGTGTGTGTGTGTGCGTGTGTGTTTGTAAGAGTGTGTTTGTAAGAGTGTGTAAGAGTGTGTGCGTGTGTGTTTGTAAGAGTGTGTTTGTAAGAGTGTGTTTGTAAGAGTGTGTAAGAGTGTGTAAGAGTGTGTGTGTGTGTGTGTGAGTGTGTGTACCTGCAGTACTTTTCCTTCTGGGTTTTCTTCAAACTGCAGCTGTTGTTGATAAAGAGGGTCGAGAGTTTTTCTCGCCAGACGAGTTCTTCTCTTCAACACACACTTCCCGTTATCCATCAGATACACCTTCACATAGGGAGCTACACACACACACACGTTTGTACTTCTATACTGGTGAGGACATCCATTAACATAATTACAGTGTAGTACAGTGTATTACAGTGTAGTACTGTGTATTACAGTGCAGTACAAATGTAAAGTACATCATGTTGAATTCTGAAATGAAATTTGTGTGTTTTGTGGTTCTCAGTTGTTTTCAGGTGATTTGTTCTAGTAAATATTATTAATACTATATAATAATAATAATAATAATAATAATAATAATAATAATAATAAAAAGAACAAGAAGAAGAAGAAATACTGAGCTGAGTATTTTCCCTCCAGAGTGTTTTTATGAATACATTTCTGACTGAAGGATTTAATGATGAGTCTTGTGTCATTTATCTTTCACACTGTTTGTGTTCACACTCGAGTTCATAATTCGTCCACCAGGTGCTGCTGTTGGTTGTTAGCACTCCTTTTAGCTTGTTGACTGTTTGAAGTTACATGAAAATTATGGTTTTGATTCCTAACCCTAACCCATCTTTACAGTCCAACTAACCATGTGACAGACATACAGAGATGATACGGATTCAAGACATCGGTATACTATAATGTATAAATGTGTTATCACATATTATTATATATCATTGCAATTATATATTTATGATAAACTTCATTATAAATCATCAATAATTAAGTGTTTATTATTTTTTACATATTAGGAGTTACAGTTCTTTATCGTAGTGTGTAATTAGTGTGCAGTGCAGTATAGGACAGTAAAATAGTGTGTAGTATGTTGTAGTATTTTCACCTGGGGTGTTCTTGTTGCCTTGTTTTCCCACAAGCCCCCGAGCTCGGATCACCTCCACGTCCAGACGCTCCTTCCTATACACCATCCCAATCTGGATGTCACCTGATCACCAAACAGCCAATCAAACAATACAAATATAGACAGTTCAGCTTCTCTCAGCAACTTTTTTCCTTTTTTTTCTTTAAACTGTCAATAATGTATAAAGATAAACACTATTTCCTAAATATAAACACTAACATATAAATATAAACACTATTGTATAAATGTAATGTAAAGATGGTAAATTTAAATTATTATGTTGAAATATAAAATAGGCTAAAAATAAAGTTTTGATTGGTCATTACCCATAGGCGGCGTGGCCAGAGTCTGCCGTCCAGCCAGCTGGGCGGGACCTAATCCGTCCAGGAAGCCAGTGAACTGTTTGTCTGACGCCAATTTCACTCCCGGAAATATTAGACTGAAGAGGCAGAGAGAAAATAAATATATGTTTATATTACAGAAGGAGAATTAAATTTCAAATATTAAAGATAAATTACTAAAGCTGTTTGACTGCAGCTGGAAGAAAAGCAGAAAAAACAAAGTACAACCCAAAAACGAAAAAAAGGAAACCACAGCAGTAAAAAGTGGGGAGTGACACATTCAAGAGGAGTGATTCGTACGCTCCAGGTTTGGGTTCCTCTGCGTCCGGGTCACGGCTCAGCTGCCGGGTGAAACGAGATTTAAATTCGATGGCCAAACCAGTTTCTACACTCCTCTGGACAGGAAGTCTCACCACCTTCTTCTTCTTCTCCTCCTCTGGATGGATGGATGGAGAAAGACACAGGAAAGAAGCAGAAGAGCTGGTAAGTGATCAACACTGAAAATCTGCAGGAACCTATTATACCTGCAGGAGGCAGTTGAGATCATTCAGTTCAAATAAATTACAAACATACAGACAGTCTTCAACCAATCAGAGCTGAGGAGACTGGTCCTGTTTACTGGTTAAACTGCTTGCATAATCTGTGACATTTCCATCATATACGTTTCAGTTGCCTTCAGTTACTGTGATTGTTGTCACAGTGGTTGGTTAAGTTTTAGTGATTCTGAAGAATAAATTATATACAGACAAGATAAATCTGTCATCAAACACTCGATAAAAAGCCATAAATATTATTAAATATAGACGCAGCAGATTTGGATGCTTGTTTCTTATTTAATTGACAAGAAGCAAAACTCTTGGTTTTCTTTAAGGTAGTTCATGTGGTCGTCACTATATGCTGATGCTCTGCTGAGGTTTCTAATCTACTTTCAGAAACAGCTGATCTGACGTGTTTCACATGAATACATTTTTTACTATTTTGATCAGAACTGATTGGCTTGTAGAATCGAAACGGACAACAACTTAGGATCAGTGGAGTCTGCAGACGATCCTGAGTTTTGGGACAATTGGCCCAGCAGTTTCTGACAAGGTGACGCAAACAGGAGGTTTTAGAAAACTTGGGGAAGAAATGCAAAATGGGGCATTTTTAGAGCAGAAGTCCAGTGGAGCAAAGATGAAGATGAACGGCAATTAAAATTATGAAAGAATTTTGACTCTAAGCCGTTTTTGAGATAATTGTGAAAATGTAAACCTGATTGTTACAGCGCCACATTGAGGTCAATGAGTGTTATGTGCCTGAGTAGTGGGAAGAATTTGCCGCCCACCATTTGTGGACTTTTGGTTTTATGGTTTTTGCAAAAATAAAAAGAAAGACAGAAGAATGAGAACAAATAACAGCAGCAAGCTGAATGGACCTTGAAAAATATAGAAAAAGTAGAACTTTAAAGTGTCTCTAAATTCAGCCCACTAATGAGATGTCACTTGACACCAGTCCGTCCCACTTCAGTTGGTGTGAGGAAACCTTTTTTAAGTAACCTCTCATGTAATCTGCTGCCATGGTTCTTCACTGTAAAGTGGCCATAATCAATGTTTTTATATTTAAATCATTTTTATATAGTGTGATTGTGTAGGTGTATCTGGTGGACAATTATCGGCTGAATGTGCAGCTTCTCTCAGCTTTACGGAGCTTTACAGCGACTTTCAGCTCGTTGTTTATCTGTCCAGCCACAACTTTACTGTTGTGGTTTACTCTGAGAAGAAGCTGTAAAATGTTTTTTGCTTGGTAGCAAACAGCAGTCTGACTCAGTCAGAGAGCAGCTGGTGAATATAGTGCAGCTTTTAGCAGCTGAAGAGGCAGATATGCCCCTCAGGAGGAGGTGGAGACCAAACACAGAGCTAACAGAGAGACAATACGGGACTCACACGACTCTACATGAAGGATCATGTTGCTCCCTGACTGCTGGACATGGAAATCAGAAAGTGTTTGGTAAGTGCAGCATATCACCACTGTAAATGTTCACTACTTTTTTCTGCTCTCAGTTACTCAGACAGCAGCCTCATAACAGGTGTCCGGATGACATTAAATTATCTACAAATCTGGCGATAATCATGTTTTTCCATGTTTGATCTGTATGAATCAAAGCACTTGTATGATTTAAAATATAGTCTGTAAGAGCCTCAGAGATAATGGTGTCAATTAGTCCCATGCTCAGTGTAGATGTAGACATGTCCATATATGACACCAATGGATCGGTCTATGTTTCGACAATGTGCATGGCACCAGCAATTGTGCTTGTGTTCAGGCATATTCAAGCATGACAGCACTATTTCCAGGCCTTATATGGAGAGATTATTGGCTGCTAGAGGATGAAGTTAGACCAATCAGGAGCTGCAGTGTCATTCTCGTTGAATAAAACAATATTTTATTTGACATTATCGGTTCGATTTTATTCCTTAAAGATAAACTCAATACAGTCGTCAAGTTCTTGTTTTCAACAAACATTTTCCGTCATCATTTTTATAATTGAACACTTGAATTTAGTGTATTATTAATAAGTTGTTTTCTGTTTTTGTTCTGTTCCGGTTTCAGAATCCAATCAGGACTTTTAGTTTTTGAGTGAGATGTTTAACATGAGTTAAATTTTCCATTATGTAGAACTAAAAGATCTGTGAAATACAAACACTTTGTGATTCTGGAGTTTTGAACAAACTCAAAGTGAATAAAAGAGGAGGCCGAGTGGAACCTGGAGACGGTCTGGTTAGTCTGAGCCATCACGGCTCCTGGAAGCTGCTGCTGATTGTTGGACACTGTTGCTGGTTACTGGTTAAACTGGGACTGACCCTCAGGGTTGAGCTGGGAGGCACTCTGACTCTTCTTTCCCAGTCCAACCATTCCCATCATCTTCGCTCCGAAGCTCGAGCGACGCTTCTTGTCGTCGTCGTCGTCATCGTTTCTCCCCAACGAACAAATCTCTCCGCCGACACTCGACGACTTCGTGAGAGGAGCTCCGGTCGCCGGCGCTGGCCTGCAGGAGGATAGGGGAGCAACCAAACCAATCAATTACCTGGGGGGGTCACACACACAAAGGAAGTGGGTGGCGTTACTACTGTTGCTATGACGAATGGTCTGACTGCAGTGGGAGCGCCTCATTGGTGGGCCGCTTACTTTGAAGGCTTAGACTCCTCCACCTCCTCTCCTTCCTCCACTGATTCGCTCTTCTGCAGCATGGCTCCTCCCTCTGTTGCCCCCGCTACTTCCTGTGTTCCCTCTGACCCCACACCCACCTCCTCTGATTGGCTCTGCAGAGCCTCTGCCCGACTGCCTCAGCCAATGAGAGGAGAGAGCAGTGACATGCAGCAAGACACAGAATGATTGAAGTTAACATGCTAACAGAACAAGGTCATGCTAACTTAAAGACAAAATGCTAACAGAAGCTAACTCACTGTAACCAACAATGGAAGTAAAACATGCTGAAGGATGACTGATGCATCATGGGAGGTAAGGCTGAATGCCATGCAACATTTACTGATCACATGCACACTCCGCAGAGGATGAACATTTTCCATTCTGGACAGTGTGATGTTTCCTGTGGCGCCCCCATCAGGACAAACGCGTAATGAGGAGCGCTGCCTCTAGGGGTCACTGCTGTTACTGATCAACGAATTCAGACATGAATTAACACTAACAAATGTTTAGAACTCACAGGAATAAAATCTTTAATCCTAACCCTATAAATCCTCAGGCTGTGATTGGTTGCTGGACTCACCTGATCCTGCGGACGGATCGGGTGTTGTTGGACATGGCTGACACGTCACTGACATCACTGTCTGATGATTTAAAAGACAGACTGTCCCTCATCTGGAGACAGACAGAGGACAGGTGAACAGGTGAGCAGATGTATGACATCACCAATGAAGTATGTATTGTGCCATGTGACATATTTAAGTGTGTTCACCTTTGATGGATCCTTCATCACACCTGCAGACACAAGAGGAGAGTTAGTTTATTACAACACTCTGATGTCAGAGTTTTGGTTGTCAGAATCGATGATGTCATAGTTTTGGTTGGTTTCAGGTTCAACACTCTGACCAGTGATGTCACAGACTCCTGTGATGTATTTAAATATGTTCCTGCTCACGTACACAGGAAATGTGACATCACACTGAAAAACAACCAATCATCTGAGACCAGAGGGGGGACTACGAAGCAGATTAATGGGTTAGCGAGCAACCGAAACCAGAGTCTTCAATGTCAAAAAGACGGCTCTCTTTTAACCTGACTAGATCATCATGGTAACAGACGCTGCACGCCTGACCTGCAGGTTCAGAGCTTCAGCTTAAAATCATGTTAATGCGCCGCTTTCACTAAACTTTTCACTTCCTGACAGTATTCTCTCTTTGCGATATAGATTTTCAGCCTATTTTTCCATTTGCTTCAGGTAATATTAAAACTGGAAATAGTACACAGTGTCGACTTTCCTGGATAAATAAAGGATCAATAAATAATTCAAATAAAAAATATCATCCAGACACTGAATGATAGAGGCTAGGCAGTTAAAGAACACTGTGGATTCTGTTTTTATGTACGTTTCACATTGCGGGTACTAAAACTACTAGAACACTGATTAGAAAATTGACTAATCTATTGGTATTTATCACGGATAATATTTGATGAATAAAATGCATTTCACTAGAGTGATTTCCACCTTCATTGTGGGACAATGCAGACCTTAATGCAGTTTTTGAGTCTAATGGTTAAATATAAGTTTAAAGTTGAAGAGCTCTGAATGTGCAGCTGTCACGTTAAATAAATGGAGGCACTGAGGTAAAATACGCATTTACACACATTTACACGATTAGCACGATTCTGCCAACAATCCTCTCTTGCTTTATCTGCAGCACCAGTGTTGCTTTTTACTTTAATAAGGTTTATTCTCTTCACAGCTCTGCGTTATAACGACCTGTTCCTCTTTACTGAAGAAGGCGACATGCGGTCGCTTCATTCAGTGCAGAAGAAGATTCAAAGGACGTCAAACGCCCCTTTTTATGGGGACACAGAGCCTGAAGACGTAAGCCCGGTTAAACTAAGTTGATAACCACCGTCGTGATACCGATTATCTCTGACTGGGTTTAGGATTTATCGATCCAGCTCACACAAATAAAGCCTGGCCATGTAGAATTTGCCTCATAGTTCACCCCTCTGATCCTACTGTTATTAATGACATCACAGAATCATCAGTGATCGATCAACGAAAATTTCTCATTTCTGTTTTCATCTTTTAAACAACTGAGCTTTAGTTTCTGAGTATTTACTGCGGAAAAAACCCAGAGAGAAAACCGAGAGGAACCCAAGAGAAACCCGAGTGGCACCCGAGAAGAACCCGAGAGGATAAAGAGAGAAACCCGAGTGGAACCCGAGAAAAACCTACAGAAACCTGAGGGAAACAGAGTGGAACCCGAACAAAACCAGAGGGAAACCCACAGAAACCTGAGGGAACCCGAGAAGAACCAGAGACAAACCCAAGAGAAACCTGAGGGAAACCGAGTGGAACAGAAACTTCAGTCAGATTGGAAATAAGAGAAAATACTAAAGAGACAAAGAACCGTCTCTGCTCAGTGGTAATGAACACAAATAGGAATGGATGGATGATGGATCAGTCAATCCAACAGATGAATAGTGGCAGACAGGAAGTCCAATCCAAGGCCAACTGCTCCACTTCCTCTAATCACCACCAGGTCATAGAGTCAGGTGGCAAACGTGTCACACGATTACTTCTACAGGGGGAGGAGCTACCTGTCTGGGTGTGGGTGTGGCTAATAGGTAGTACCATACCATTTGCTGTTTTCTTCTGCTGGTCCTCCCATGTGACCTCTGCATTATGGCAGAGAGAGAGACGATTGGTCAGACTACAACAACATTCAGACTCTGAACTGTTCAGGTGATCCTTCTGATATTAAACCAGCAGGTATTCATTATCAACACCTCCAGACACACCTGGACAACATCATTATGAGCTGACAAGGATCACCTGAACGCATCATCAGATCCAACTGACACTCAGACTTGCCTTTTCTGCTCCCTCCAGGTGTCGCTGAGCGTCTGTCTGGCTCTGACAGGTGGGATGTGATGACATCAGTATGATGTAACGAAAATGAACATAGGAATGAATGAATGAATGAATGAATGAATGAATGAATGTCTAGCACACACACACACAGATCTGACTACAGAGTTACCAGCTACTGGTCCTACTGGATCTACAGATCTAGACTGACTGGACAGACTGGTTTAAAACCTGTGATATACATACCTGGAGTCTGTGGGGGTGGGGCAGGTGAGGGGGCAGGGGTAGGTGTCGGGGCAGGTGTTGGCGGGGGTGCAGGGGGCTGGGAGGGTTCAGGAGGCGGCTGTGATTGGACTACAGTAGCTGGGGGCGGGGCTTGGGCACACGTTGGGGCAGGCACAGGAGCTGTGGTAGGGGCTGGAGCAGGTGCTGGAGCAGGGGGTGGGGCTTGGACTTGGACAGGTGCTGGAGCAGGGGGTGGGGCTTGGACTTGGACAGGTGCTGGAGCAGGGGGTGGGGCTTGGATTTGGACAGGAGCTGGAGCCGGGACTGGAACAGGTGCTGGAGCAGGGGGTGGGGCTTGGACTTGGACAGGTGCTGGGGCCGGGACTGGAACAGGTGCTGGAGCAGGGGGTGGGGCTTGGACTTGGACAGGAGCTGGGGCTGGTACAGGTGCAACAGGTGGGTGGGATAGGGCAGAACCAGGAGGAGGCGGAGCTTGGATTCGTATAAGAGGAGGCTGTTGATGATTGACAGGGGGAATGGCTTGTTTGTGTATAGGGGGAGGGGCCTGATGGTGTGGAGTGGGAGGGGCTATAATTCCCATAGGTGCTCCTGTGGTGAGCGTGGCCAAAACTGATGGACAGCGAAAGATTTTAGAGAAATGAAAAAGAAAAGATGATCAAAGAGAGAAAATCAGACAAAATATGAAGTGATGAATGATCACATGACCGGTTTCAACAGCTAACCAATCACATGGCTAGTTTTCTACTTGTTATGATTTGGCGCTATACAAATAAAATTGACCTGACTTGACTTGTGTGCATCTAAACAGTTGATTAAAATGATTAAGCAACGGATGGATTTACAAAACCACATCTACTTTCATGCTTGATCCTTAAGTACATTTAATAACTAAATGTTATTAAGTTATTAAGTATTAATAATAATACCATTTTTGAGATCAAGACTTCTTGAGTTGTATTCAGGCTTGAACTGATTAACCGTTATATATGTTTGTATTCAATATAATATCTTATTTTCTCAATGAAGTGTACTGAAATAAATGTATATATGACATAAAAAGGCAAATATGCTTGGCTGGACGATTTGTTCATCCACCATGCCCCTTGGCTGCTGATTCAAACATTTAATTTTGGAAACTGGCTGCATCCCTTGCCTGGCCACCATGCACTTTCCAGTGAGCCCCTCCCAGGCTTGGCTCCTTGCAGCTCTGTAAGGGTGTGCTGGCCTTTCAACTGGGACCAGCTTCTCTTGGGTGACTATAAAGGCAATGGCCCCAAACAACACAGCTCCCAGGGTCATGAAGGTAAGCAAACCCCACCCAACACATTAAGGTGGAGAGTCTTGTAGGGCTCCCCCAGAGAAAGCTGGAGAGCAGGACCCAGACCAGGATAAGGAGCCGAAAATAGATGAGTGGATGGTTGGAAATCAGGATGGACAGCTAGAAACACTTGACATTAGATGTGTAGTCCTTCAGGAGGGACTACATTTTCCAGCATGCCCAAGGATGTGTGCATATGTGATGGAGATGTGGTATGTTCTCTTAAACATCCCAAACCGTTACCATCTGTTGTAAGTTTGATATCAGACCTGTACAAGGCAAATACTACAACAAGTACTAGAAAGTTCTCCTTTCAAATGCACTACAAACAAGCAGAACTGTTCTAGTTCTAAGCTGAAGGACAAGAAACAGCACTCAGGTGTTCCACTACACACAGATAACAGTCCGTACCTGTCTGCACAGTGTCAAAGGGTTCTCCTCCATCTGAAAGAGACATCCCACAGTTAGACCGCCACCTCCACTTGGGCTCCATATGTGTCACGATCTGGTCCTTTACCTTTCTGTTGTCCCCATGGCACTCTGTGTTACTGTTCCCTGTCTCCACGTCTTCTCACCGCTCTCTAGCCATGGACTCTTTCCCTGTTACCTTTCTCACCAGGTGCCCTCAGACTTTCCCTCCTTTCCCCATAACCTGACTGCCCCACCCATCTCCACACCTGTCCCCACTTCTCATCAGCCCAGAACTTACCTGGCTCACTCCGCCCACTCCTTACCTGCAGCTCATTCCCTCAGCAGTCCCTTTGCTTATATACCGGTCTAGTTTCTTTGTCTGTTCATTGTGTTTTGTGTGTTATTTTCATGTTTGGATTCGTACCCTGTGCCATGCGTCTGGTTTTCCCTGTTACCTGTTCATTCATCTAACCTGTTCTGGACTTTGTTGCATTTTGGATTTTCAGTTTGTCTCACCTCCCGTAAGTTTTTGTTGTACCCTTTTCTTTTTTTTAGTGAACTGCCTGCACTGTACATACAGGCCTCCTCTCCTCTCTGCATTTGGGTCCTACCCCTGTTTACCTGCTATTCCCCGTGACAATATGCTTCCACATGCTCATATCATTCATAGGCATTTCTTTCCATCTTTATGCCGATGAAACCATGAAAACAGACCAGAAAACTGGATGTCTGCTAACTTTCTTCAGTTAAACTGATAAAATCCTTTTTTATGACCCTGACAATCTGCATACAGATTTAAATCATTTAAATTTACATCAGAAAGAGTCTCAGACTACAAATTGTACAGAATGCAGCAGCCAGACTGCTAACAAAAAACAAGAAAAGAGTTTATATTACTCCCACTCTTTATGTCTTTACATTGGCAACCAGTTAATAAACTTGATTAAAGGTAATGGGTAATAACCCATTACCTTTAAAACACTTCATGGCCCCAGACTGTATCTCTGAATTAACCTGCTGAGGTCGGCAGGCGGGAACCTGTTGGCTGTTCACATGACTTTGTTATCTCTGGTTTTAATAAGTGCTATACAAACAGCACAGGTCTTGTAACTGTGACCCCTGCTGATCAGCATCATGTGAGCACTGCCAGCAGCTGATTGGTTTAGATGTCACCTGACAGGTAACTAACATACGTACTTCTGTCCGGAGCTCCTGTGGGTGGGACGATGGGCAGCTGGCGTCCCCGGCGGCTGCAGACCGGCGTTCCTGACGGACTCGTCAGGGACGATCCACCTCTCGGGTTCGTCCTGTTGGAACAAAACACAGGACTCAAACTACCAACCTGACAGGAGGGAAGCAAGGCAGCAGCTGCAAGGTCAAAGGTCCAGGAAAACAAAGAATTTTCAAGGAACAGCTGCAACATGGAACCTTGGAGCTGGTTTGGCACTGGATGTTCAGAGATTCAGTCATCTGTTAAAGTCACTCCAAACTAGATCAGATGTGTTTAAGCTTCAGTCATCCTTATTTTTAACAACAGGTGTGTGATTTCACTTCACTGCCACAGATTTAAACCAATCAGAACCTGTGTTTACTTCCTGTTTTGAGAAAGTTGTGAGTTGTGCCCTCCTGCTGCTGTGGTTGTCATCAAACCACATTCAGGCTGAATTCAAAACTTGAGATTTCCCGGCACTTGAGTCCTGCACAGGTCCCTTTTTGCGCAGTCATGGCAGTCCGCTATTCCATCGATGCGGCAGCCCACTGGGATTTGTCCCGGTATGCCAGATGGCCAGTATATCGCTGGCACGTACGGACGGACTGTCTGACCTCTGATAACGCTGCATCACCTCAACATGCTATCAATCAGAAAGTAGTCAGTAAGGGAATATGACTGGTGTACCTGAGAGAAGAAGGAAAATTCTTTTGTTTGGAGATTTGAAAATCTCCAGGGATCAACACGCCAGTTTTTAACCAGAAACTCTGAGGCTACTTTGGTTTGATCAATGTAGGATCTATGACACAGTTTCAATCCCCACCAAAAATCAGCAGATGGTCGTTCAGGGAGAGGGGGGTTCTTGAACAGCCTACACATACATATTCGCTAGCACCGGCTGATTTCGTAATAACGTGCCTTCAAACTCTCCCCACCCCCAAATACATCTCAATCCCCAAACGATGGAAACGGCTGTATAAACTTCAATGGCGGCCATTTCCTTACAGTTAATGGTTACGACTATGTAGCTACATTGAGGAATAGGACAACAGTAGCAGAAAATAAAATAAAAAAATTCCATAAATAAAGTTACTTTGGCCAGTCAATTTAACTTCCCTAATTTAACTTGTTTATGTATTGAAAAAGAAAAAGGAGAAACATAATGTTTACACCAGTATTTTAAGGGATTAATCCACTGTAAATCGTACAATGTCTCAGCTTAGCCCATATTGTTCCATAATGTATGTGTGTACTTTAAGAATGTTTCAGCTTTGCCAACTCACCAGTCATCTGGAGTCTATAATCCGATACCTCAAGTGTCAACTGGTAAGCTACCATCTCAGTCCCCATCTGCTTTATATGTAGATGTATATTATGTATGTGATACATGTCCTGGCCTTGTCCGGCCTCTTGAACTCCTTTTCCTGCAGTTGTATGTGACTCGTAGATGGGCTGGATGCAGTAGACCAAATCGGACTCCGAGGGACTCCTGGTGTCCGGACTCCCTCAGAGCTGCCGTCTGACATGACGCAGCACGGTCACTGGCTGTGTTGGTCCAGGAATACAGAGAAATTTATGAGTCTTAATCCACTTCGATTCCCTCACTTTCCAAAGAAAACCTACACAGTCTGAGTAATAATGTAGTCTGGCTATAACTACGCCGGGGCGTTCTCCCGGTTTGGGCTTCGGTTGAAGTGTGTGATGCGATCTGTCGGGCTGGGAATCAGTTGTGGAGAGATTGACGTCTTCGGGAATTCCCCACAATTCTAATGTTATTAAGGCTTCGCATTTATTTTCACGTTTGACGAGTTCTGCAAAGAGACATCCCACTGTTCCCTGAATAGTGGTGATATCATCTGTGCAGGTAGATAGAGACCGCTCCATCGCGCCCACCCTGTTTTTTTGACAACTGGTCCTGATCAATGATAGATCTTCTCCCAAAGCAGCTTTTAATTCCTTTAAGGTCTGGGCAATATTGTTGCAGATTGAGGAGATTAATTAATGTTCATGTGTCCTTTGTCAGCGTTGGGGATGCTTTCCGGTTTGGAGAGTCACCACGAGGTGAGGCCTTAGCATGTTGAGCAGGCTGCAGTTGTGGTTGAAATGTTTTTTCCTCCTTTATTTTGTGTGGGGGCCATTTCTAAGAGCTGCTAAACAGCTAAAAAATCAGTTAAATATCAGTCTAATTCTGCAGGAGTTCCCTCAGCTTGTGCCTTACACCATGAAGCCAAATCTTCTGACACAACACCAAGATTTAGATCTTGGTACTTTTCAACTGGTGAGTTGCTCCAAAAGATTCATTCCTTTACACAGACAGATCTTCTGGACACTTTTATCTTTTTAAAGACAAAATTAGAAAATCTTCCTCTTACAAGTAAAAAGTTGAATACATAAGAAATCAAATTAACCCATGTTAATACTGTTAGGACTGACACATTTACGATAGTAAAGATAAATATAAAAGAAATTATGTTAATTTCTATTTCTGTATTTTTCTTTCTCTGGGTGATGGAGAACTTTACAGACACTTCGGAAAGGCCAGGGGAGGTTTGGATTCAGCCTGAGTTCACAGCAGGACGACAACTTGACTACTAAAAATCAGTTTTACAGAATAATAATAAAAAAAAAAACTCATGCAACACAACCCGACAAACAACCAACAAACACCCAACAACAGCATGCTGTGAAAGTCAAAAAGTCAAAAATGAGTCAGAAAATTAAATTTAAAAAAACGGTCAGCTATGAAACACATTATAATAAGGAAATAAAGGTTAATTACACACATTTATAAAGAGACAACAATAGGTAGTCAGTAGCGTGATGTCACTATGAGCCAATCAGGTAGCTGAGGGGTTAAAAGAAAAGGGATGCAGCCAAACTTCAGGCAGATGTCATGCTTCTTTTATAAGAAACACATTCAACAAACTCCACTGAGGCAGAGCTGCTGTCTGATTGGTTGGCTGCGGGTCACCTGGTCATGGCAGGTGAGGGGGGGGCGGAGCGTCCAGACCTTGGGTGGGCGGAGTCAGCTCGGTCGGTGGACTGGGACCGTGTATAGATGGGTCGGTCCGCCATCGCTCGCTGGTCAGCTGAGCGAGAGCGACTGTAGTAATCTCTCCGGTCTGTCCCCCGACCGTACCTGCACATCACCATGACAACGGTCACCCACTGACACCATGACAACCACTGCACCTGTGGAAGGGGTTAGTCAATCACATCACCGTGACCACCACGCTGCTGTCACCATGACAACCGCTGCACCTGTGGGAGGTGTGAGTTGGTCACATCACAATGGCAACTGCCAGCTGGTCGTACCTGTGGAAGGCTTTGAGGCAGGTAAACAGGAAGTTTAAGGAGAGAATGCAAGAATGGAAATCAAACACCAAAGAAGAGAATTGAAATAAAGCCTGCAGGAATTTGGCACCTCATTTCCCATAAGGCCTCAATGAAATAGCAGAGCAAAGGATGCTGGGAGAGAAATGAAGGAAGTTCGAAGGCCATTTTCAACACAGGGATCTGATCAGTTTGTAACAGGAACAGCAGCATTCTTACTACCTCCGCTTTGTTATTTTTCAGGTGATTAAACACACCTGTGCAGCTGCTCTGCTCTGACAAAATGATCTCAACTCAAAAGTCCATTTACACACTTTTTCTGAGCTTTTAATAACGTTGAGAGAAGGCCTTTCCAAACCTGCGATCTAATCGGTGGTGTTCATCAGTCACAGTCGACTGTAGAGGTCTGTGACCATGGTAAACAGTTCACCAACTTGCCCTGCGAGTACTCTCACTACATCACCAAGACTCTAAAACCAAATACTAAGACCCTTCATGGTGTGATCAGGTCTTTAGTTTGGTTTCCTCTAAAACATTGTCTTAGTGGACCTTTGCGTTGAGATTATTTAGCTACAGAGCAGGTGTTCAGTTGTGATTACTCACTGAGTCCAGCTGCCGTGGTGATACCACATGAACGCTGTTGTCCTGGTTTGGACTCCCACGGACTCAAGTTTGAACTTGATAAACTCTGTATTGAGAAGGCTTCTAATTTGGATGGAGGGATGAAGGAGGAGGTGAGACTGAAGAACTGCTAATGTCGTCTAAATCTACATCTGTCAAACTGTCCGTCTGTTTACCTCAGCAGCTCCTCCTCGTAGGCGTCGGGTTCATAGGGGAAGTCAGGAATGAAGTCTTGACTGAAGAACAGAAACATGTCAGAACCCCAGAACATCATGAATGACCAAATCCTTACTGACCAAATCCTTACTGACCCCAGAACAGACCTAAACCTTCCTCAGAGTCTATACAGGTGTGTCTTTTAGAGGACGTCTGTCAGGACAAACAAGTACAGAAGTCCTCTGAAGGACCCACCTGTACAGGCCACGCCCCTTTACACACTGACTGGACAGGAAGTAAATCTCTTTCAAAATAAACTTCATTGAGTCTTAACTGGCATGTTTTTAAAGTCGATGTCATCCACTAATATTACATTACCCACAAGCCCCGGAGCTCACCTGTAGTCCTCACAGCTCCCATTCATCATGTGGTTTGTCCAGGGAGTGTGGCTAGGACCGTTAAAGTACCTTACACACAAAAAAACATACATGTAGACGAGAATGTGATGACTTTTATCCTGTGTCTACTGCAACTACTAGTACTACAAGTACTACTACTGGTATTATGAGTGCTACATCTAGTACTAAGAGTACTATGAGTTCTACTACTACTATGATTATTCCTACTACAGTTGTAGTACCTGTCGTGGGAATCGAGAGAGTTGGCAACAGACATTCTCCTCAGTGATTTCCTAAGTACACAGAAACAGACAATAAGACAGACCAGTACTACAAACATAACTAGTACTAAGACCAAGACTACAACCAGTACTAAAACTTATGGTGAGCTCCATTTGAACTGGGAACCAGAACTTTCAACTGGACCGGCTCCTGAAGTCAGAAGAACCTCGCCAACCCCAGCCTCAAAATCCAAGGCGGTTTGTCTGGGCATCAACGGTAGTGAAAGCTGTAGTAAGATACTGTTCATTAGCACTTCTGTCTTTTTTGTGTCTTACACACAGTACTGTCCAACTTTTATCTGTGGACATGTTGCTACTGTGTTTGTATGTGCAAAATACTGCATAATGTGTTGTTATTAACTGGTATTGCTAACAATGGCTAACCTGGGCTAGAACTGGTTTTCCAACTTGTACTGAAACGTGGTCTACTCAGGTGTGACGTCATTCCAGGCTCCGACTTCCAAGGTAAACGGAACGAAGACCAGAAATACAACTAGTACTACAGACTAGCCAGAGTTATTATAGTTTTTTCATATTTCATTAGTTTTTGTTTTAATTTAGTCTTCCATTTTGATTTTTCCATTTTAGTTTAGCTTTAGGAGTGCACAAGTAGTTTTATTTTTATTTTGAGGAATTATGAGTATTATAGTTTTCAAGTATTATGAGAAAAAGGCGTGATTTATGGTAGCTGAAAAAGAAAAGGTAGGATGACAGAAAGTGTTGAGACCAGCTTTGCCGTGTTTGTGGAGGTGAAATTTAGCAGTCTCCTACGTCAGGGATCTCCTGAGCCAATAATCATGGTCAATAATGAATAACAATGAAAATGTTTCATTAGGATACAAACATAAAATCAATGGATTGTTGAATGAGTCAAATATGACATTCTGTACAACTAGGTGGAGGCAGATGTCCGCCCACCCAGAGCCTGGTTCTGCTCCAGGTTTCTACCTGTTAAAGGGAGTTTTTCCTTCCACTGTCACCAAGTGCTGCTCATGGTGGAACTGTTGGGTCTGTAAATAATATTTAAATAGTCGGTCTAGACCTGCTCTGCGTGGAAAGTGTCCTGAGAGAACTTTTGTTATGATTTGGGAATATACAAATAACATGGACTTGACTTGTACTATATGCAAGCACAGAAAGAAAGAACATCAATAGGATCAATAAAACTGTATAAAATACTTTTTTCTATTTAAAGTGAGAAACAGATGAATGGCCGAAAAAATAGTTAAGCTGTTTCACTTATAAAGTCCAGACAATGTTTGGAGAATCCGGTGCGATGGGTGTCCGGAGTTGCCTTTTCACACTCTTTTTGTCCATGTCAGACGCGTTCACACCGTTTGATTTAGGCGAGAGCTGCAGGAGGCAGGACATGATGCAAAAAGTCTTTGCAGTTTGCAATTCAGCGTTTTTAAAAATTTCACCAGAACTAAAACGGCTTTTATTTTACAAGAAATCACAGGAAGTCCTCTCTCTCCCATCAGCACTAGTCCGCTCAGAACAATGCAGCTTTTAGCTGGAGGCATTTATCAGCGCCAGCCGGCATGGGTGAAATCCAGCAGCTGTGGTTGAGAGGCGCTGACTGCTGGAAGTCGATACACCCTCTCGCTCGCTGTGAATTTGCTGTATGAATTTGCTGTATTCACACATGGGCTCACCCAGACATTACGCAGACCTGTACACGGGAACTGGCCGGTTAAAGTCAGCTCCAACTGATTCGGACATTTGAGTTCAGAAATACAGTTCGTCAGGATAATTTCTGGGTAGCGGTGCATGTGTGAAAGGGGCTTATGATTCGAATACTGGACCATTGTGAACTGTTGAGTTGATGTACAGGATGTTATGTAAGCCTATAGGGGATGGTATTAAAAGGATAATGTAAACCTGAAAATGTAATTCCACAAATGTATTTGTTATTTGAGAAGAAATACTCGTATGGCTGTTCTATGACCATATTAACATTCAAATTTAAAATTTGTCATTCATTTTCAAAGTCGGTCAGAGTCCTGACATCTTGGTGCCAGGACAACAACCTCCATCTCAACATCAGCAAAACATAGGAGCTAATTGTGGACTACAGGACCCAGACGAGGACACTGTCACGATTTGTTCCTTTTTGTCCCGTTCCATCCCCAGCTATCGGTGTCACTGTTTTTCCCTGTCTCCACGTCTGCACACTGCCATGGACTCTTTCTCTGTTCCCCTTACCTTCCACCAGATGCCCCCTCGGACTTTCCCTCCTTTTCCCATCACCTGACTGCCCCACCCATCTACACACCTGTCCCCACTCCTCATCAGTCCAACTCCCTTCACCTGTTCACTCACCTGCCTCTGATCACTAATCAGTCAGTTACATATACCAGTGTAGTTTCCTTGCTCAGTTGTCAGATCCTTGTCTCTGTGTCTCTATGTCTCTGTTGTCTGTGTTCGTGTGGGTTTCTGGATTCCCTGTTACCAGATTATTCACCTGCCTGCTTTGGACTTGTCTGCTCACCACCCTGTAAATTTTAGACCCTCCTGGCTTTGGAATAAACTGTTAGTACCACACCTGCCAGTCTCCTCTTCTCTCATTTCTGTGATTGGGTCCTACCCCTGCTAACCTGCTATTCCCTGTGACAGAAAGCGAAAGAGTCCATGTCCCTTGGGCAGAAACTCCCCCATCACCATCAGTGGGACCATGGTGGAGATGGTCAGCAGCTTCAGGTTCCTGTGGGTCCACATCAGAGAGGACCTGACCTGGACTCACCACACCATGACTCTTCTTCCTCCGCAGGCTGAGGAGGTTCAACATGGTTTTACTTTTACTCAAATAAAGTGTGTGTGTGTGTGTGTGTGTGTATGTGTGTGTATATATGTGTGGAAAATTCTAATGCTATTGTGGAATAACATTTTTATTTTCAAATTTACATGATCACTTTAATATAGACCCCTATAGGCTTCCACAGTATGCAAATCCCATTTGCGTTCCAGGGTTTGTATGAGAGTATAGATGCTTCCCTGTAGGAAAGGCTTTGCTTTAACTCTGGTGCACTTTATTGTGACTACTTGTAGAAGACAGATGAGCCACGCTGTTAAGAGTTGTAAATTTGTTTTTCACTGCCTGAGAAAAATGATGCGTGGCGTGAGAGTGTGTGAACTGTGTCGATGGTGTTAGTCTCGCTTCTCAGTGCGGCGGTCCAGTCATAGTCATAGTATTCCCATGAAGGACTGTGCCGCTTTCTGCATGCATCTTGAAGATGGCCATTTTTTTATTTCAGTTAACAAAATTATTCAACTCCCTGCTCCCTGCTACAGCTAGCGCTACAACCAGGACTTTAACCCTCTTCTACAACTTGAACTACAACCGTAAAACCAGTAATAAAGGCATTGCCACAACCAGTACTAAAACAAGACTACAATCAGTACAATCACTAGTTAAACCAGGACTACAACTAGCAGCAGTATGACCAATACCACAACAAGCAGAAATGCCAGTATTATGACTGGTACTAAAACAAGCTGTATGACCAGTAGCACGCCCAAAACTATGTAGTTCCACTCTTGCTACGACTAATACTGAAACCAATACTACTGCCAGTATGGTAGTTCAGTCAGACTCACGTTGAAATGTTTATCACAACAGCAAACATAGTGAGAGTTTGGTGTCTAGGCTCCGACCTCATCACTCACCGCAGACATGTTTACAGGAGATATTGGGGAGTGATGATTAAATATATCCCCCACCCAAAACCGCACATATTCTGAGCTTGAAATACTAATGTGAGGATCTTCTAGGTGAGGGCCTAGGCACCAGCCACCGTGTGGCCATTCTCCGTGAGCTCCTCGGCCATGAGGGGAATATGCTATCTAGTGAACAGCAGACCTCCCATAGCACATGGCAATAGATATGCTAATATTGATGAATACTCTAAACCCAGCAGCAACAAGGATCTTATCAAGGGTTTGCCACCATCGATGATGAACAGTGGTGCGGAGAAACCCATAGAAGGCAGCAGTGTTTTCACAAAACACCATGATTTGTTTCCTGGTCCATGTGCTACACATAGGGAGCAAGCAACGATGATAGGGTAAAATTCATAAGGAGCAGTGGATTTGGAATTGCTGTTAAGGGACTGGATTTCAGTTGGCAAGACGTCTGCAAACCGCTCATTATTGAATAATCCCCCAAAACCGACAGAAGGGGCTGCATCAGTAAAACTGTAGGGAAACTGAAGACTCCACAAAGTCATTATAAAAGAAAGAAATGCCATTCCATTCATCACATAATAAGGCCCAGAAACGATCCAATATCCATCCAATACCAGCAATGTGATACGAATGAACGACCATGAAGGATGATGCACATAGCAAAGTTAAGGTGGCCTCATAGAGATAAGAGATCTCTTGTGGAGATGATGGCAGCAGCTGACCAGGATTTGATAGCTGATCTGATGCGAGTCAGCTCCTCTTGTGACAGTGAAGCTCGCATGAGCACACTATCGAGGGTGATGCCGAGAAATTCTAGACGCGTGGAAGGGCCTCTGGTTTATTCTTCTGAAAGAGGTACACAGAACTCATGGAAAAGGCTTTTTTTTTGCAAATTTACAAATGGCTCTTAATTAAAACATTGGCTTATTGATCCAAAGGCAAAGGGTTCTAATAAAATACCTGTTTAAATTTGGTTCCTGAGGGTATCAGAAATTGTTTGCTGCAGGGGGCAGGAACCGAGAACCCATGGTTGGAGCTGAGACTACAGTTCCCAGGATCCTGTGGGGTGTGACGTCAGCGGGTTGAAGTAGGTTGAGCCATGGCAGAGGATGGGTCCGGGTTGTTTAAATTACAGGTGGAGGAAATTGCGTTTCCTTCGAGGCTCTGTATCCTGGCGTTCATGACAGGATGGAAGCTTCAGCAGAGGTGCCATGTTCAGACAGCTTTGGCCTTTTTGTTATTTGCCGGTTTGGGAGAATCTGGTTGAAAAGCGGTGCACCTTGCAGCTTTACCATTGGCAGGAACGCTGTTTGAATTAGCGGTGCTCGCGTTGGACGCTGGGCATTGGCGGAGGGCTTCTTGATTCATGAGATAATCAGAGAGCTCCTCGTAGTTAAGGTCGAATGGAGCCGAGATGTTACAGGCGTATAGCGCTTCAAAGATGCGGCACACGGGCCATGATGTGGGAGCTGCGGTGCAAACGAGGGGCCATCTGATTTATCCTTTGAGTGGACCTCGGCAGACTGAGCCTGGGTTTCGGGAATCACACAAAAGTCTTCCCCTGAGTACGCAGTCTTGCTCTCTGAATCAGAGATGGCGATAGACAGAGCCATAAGGTAATATGGCAATCTCATGAGCAACGATAGTGCAGTCTAGGATCTGAGAAACTGAAACAGCGGCAGCAAGGGCGATGCAGGCAGAAATGACGATGCAGGCAGCAGCGGCATAAGCAAGGCAAAGGGCGAGATGGGACATTTTGCAGCTTAAATAGACCGCCAAACTGAATGAAGCGTGCAGCTCAGGTTGCTTGCTTGAACTAGTATTGGTTTAAGTTCTACAGTACTAAAAATGACACTAAGACCAGTAATCCAGCCAATACATAAACCAGTAGTATGTCCAGTCCTAAAACCAGTACTAGAACCAGTACTACTGTACACAAGATCCAGTTCAAGCCTGGAGCCTGGATCAGACTGGGGCCCTGGATCAGACCTGGTTCAGACCTGGTTCAGACCAGTTCATACAGTCTTTGGTGTATATATAGATATATAGCCCACAAAAGCCAAGAGGTAAATTATGGTTTGTGATGTTGTGCTCCAAAAATAAAATTTTACTTGATTGGCTGGTTTGCAGACTGTGCTGATTGGTCGGCGTCCAGGTGACCCAGGTCAGGTGTGTTCTGTGTATTGCCATAGTTACCTGTCCAGACTACTGTATTGGCCAGCATCAGAGTACGCTCGGCTCAATTTGGAGCCTCGCAGCAGCCTCACGGCGTCTTCCCGGTACAACGGGTACAGAGGGTTACCGCTGACAACCAGAGGTCAGAGGTCAGAAAGTCAGGGGTCAGAGGTCAGAGGTCAGAGAGATGAAGAGAGAGACAGTGAGTGGTGTGAAATGAAGGTGAGGCTTTTCAGGAAGCTGATTGGCTGTCTGGACACCGAAAGTAAGAAGAAAAAAAAAACTGGAGGAAAGTAATTTAAAACAAAACAAATAATAATGTTAATCACTCACTAAACAAACAATAATCAATAATCTCAGTTAATTTTATTAATCCAGTTTCGTCTCATTTTATCACCCCATCAAATCTCATATTGGGTATGATCTCATCACATCTCATCACATCTCATCTAATCTCTCCCCTCTTGTCACCTCATCTAATTTTATCAGGTTTAATCTCATCATATCTAATCTCTCATATTTCTTGCATCCTTTTCTGTCTTCATGTTCATGTTTCATCTGGTCCTGCAGATCTCATCATATCAAACAATGTTTGACTTTTATACAATCATATCAAATCTCTTGTATTTCTTTCTAATCTCTTTTATATGCCTCATCATCTCATCAAATCACATTTCATTAAACCTAATCTCATCCCATCTCTTATCCTCTTATTTTATCTCATTTTATCTTGTCTAATCTCATTGTCCCATTTGGTCTCATGTGATTTTAGATTTCATTCTCAATCTTTTCACTTCATCTGGTTTCATCTAATTTTGTATAAATGCTTTAATCCCATCTCGTCCATGTGGTTTGATCTCATGTCATCAGATCTTGTCAAATCGTGCTGTTAGCTCATCTGGTCTCATCTGATTTCATGTTGCCTCATGTTTGGTGATTTCATCCTATCTCATCCCACCTAGTTTTATCTCATCTCATTCCATCTCATCTAGCAAATCTCAATTTATCTAGTCTAATCTCATTGTCCCATCTGATCTCACATCTTCTGGTCTCACCTGATCTGATTTTGCCTGATCTCATCTCATCTCTATTTATATCTAATCTTATCATGTCTACTCTTGTCTCATCAATTCTCCCCTTATCTCATCTAATGTAATTTGATTTCATTTTATCTTGATTCATTTCATCCCACCTGGTCTCATCTCATCTGATTCTGTCTTGTCTAATCTCATTTTGTCACATCTGATTCATCTCATCAAATCATCTAATCTAATCTCATCTCAGTCTGTCTGAGTCAGACCGACTCTTATCTCACCTGATCTCACCATGTCCCATATTATTACTTTATCAACTCATATATTAATTCATCTCATCCTGCTGTCTCAGCATCTGAAATCATATCTGTCTGACTTAATCTCATTTCGTCTTGTTTTGTCTCATTACATCCTCTCTTGTAAGTCGTCTCATCTCACGATATCTGATTCTCATCCCGTCCAAACTGAACTCATCTCTATTTGCTCATATCTCAGTTTATCTCAATCTAACTTGTGTGAATCTCATCCGACTCAATCTCCTCATTCAGGTTATTATGAACACACAAACACACACAGTTGCTTACCTCTGAGGAGGTGGTTGGCTTGGTGAACGTGACCTCATCCTCACCATGTCGGATCGAGAGCAGTGATTGGACGAAATCACCTGCTCTGGCACTGAGAGGGTGGAGCTGTGGAAGTCTCGCCCGTTCTGTCTGTAGTCTGGACACATAAAGAAACAGAGCAGGCGTTGAATCGTCAACCCTGACCGTATACTGTGTATATATATAGGCTGCCCTACATGCTAGAAAACTAGTGGTATTTAATTGTTATACTTTAAATCTTTGATTTGAAAATGAATTTCCCTTTGATGTCCACCTGGCTTCAACACTGAGCTGCAGGTGTGGCAGTGCATGATGGGACATGGAGTTCACCTGATATTACCCCGATGCCGTCTTCACAGTCGTAATCTGAAAACTCACTGTCACTGATCCTCTGAGACCCTGCACAGAGAAAGACAGCATGTTTAAGTCTGTAAGCAGCTCCTCTCTAATCCTCTACAGGTAGGTCAGCTAATCCAACACAAACAGTACAGGCCGAGTTTACACATGAACATTAAAGGACTGCTTCACATTTTTCACTCTACTCAAACACCCCTGAAATCCTTGTGAGATCCTTGGGAAGACCTCAAGGATGACTGAAACCCCCTTAACCACCACTAGAACATTTTAAGAACTTCTAGAGTACCAACAAGCACCATAAAAACCCCTGCCAGGATTCTTATCAAAACGCCTGAGACCCTTTGAATAATACTTGAGATGCCATGAACTTCCCCAAGATCTGGGACAGCCTTAAAGAAAACTGGAACGCCTTTTGAGGAACCCTAGAACATTCTTGATGATTTTTGAGGATTCTAGACAATAAATATCACTGACCTCCACAAGGTCCTTTGAAACTCTATCATTAGCCCCTTGGATCCTCTTGAAGCATGATGGTGGCTGCTTGGACAGCCTTAAGGACATACAGTATAAATCCTTCTGGAGGACTCTACGACCCCCTTAAATACAGGACATTCTCACAGATCTTTCTAACCGTAACAAAGCACCATGGGATGGTATTGAAAACAATTTGAACCTCCCAGATATTTTGAGATATTAAATACCCCTGGAACACCACTAAGAACCCACAGAACCCCTACAAGGATTTCTGAAATTTCCCCATCATGGACCACTGAGACCCCACCTAAAATCCCACCAAAGACCAATCAAAGACTCAAAAACCCCAGGGACCCCATAAAGTACCTCAAAAACCTCTTCCAAGATTCCTGTCATCCCCTTAGACCCTCTCAAGACCCCATGAAAAACCTTTCAGACAGCTGGAACCCCTGAGGTACGCTGAAACCTTACAAGTCCTAGGACACCATCAAGCATCTCAAGAACCCTCACAAGGGTTTCTGGAAGACTTGTGGAACTCTAATGGAGCCATGGAAACCTCTGAAGGACATCCAGAACCTCTTCGTGTACAGCTTGGACATCGTAACAGTGCTTTGTATCCCTCTCAAGGAGCCCAGGGATGGCCTTGAAGACAACTGGGCCCCCTCAAGGAACCCTAGGACTCTTCTTGGGACACCACTTAGGGCCTACAGAACCTGAAACTCTCACCAAGGACCACTAATACCCACTTAGGGAACCCTGAAATCTCATCAACCTATCAAAGAGCAACCCTTGAGGAACCCTAGAAATCTCTTGAGGACCTTTGGAAATTAAAACCCTCTGGGACTCCAATCAACCTCTCAAATCACCCACAGGACAGCCCTTAAAGACACCTGGATCCCCCGCATAGAAGGCTCTTCAAACTTTCTTGAGGATTCTTGTGGGTTCTTAAAGTCACCTGACAGCTGTGAGTGACAGAGGCGTGGCCTGATCTCAGGTTAGAAGATTATGTAAAAACAGACGTTTAAAACAGGGTAAATCTGTCTACCGATGCTCTACATGTATCATTCTCAATTATCTATGAGAAAAGTAGCAATGCATGGGGAAAAGCCATATGAATTAGCATTAGCTACGAAGGGTCACACACACACAGCTGTTATTACCTGGGATATAGTAAAGACCTTTGTCTGGCAAAGCATCATGGGAGAAAAGTAAAACAAAATCAACAACAGAAGAAGAAGACGCAGAAGAAGAAGAAGGAAAAGAAGAAGAAGTAGGAGAAGAATGAAAGGTGGAACAAATTAAAAACAAACAACATTACTGTGTGTGTGTGTGTGTGTTGTTCAGAGTGTGTGTGTGTTCAGAGTGTGTGTGTTGTTCAGGGTGTGTTGTTCAAAGTGTGTGTGTTGTTCAGGGTGTGTGTGTGTTCAGAGTGTGTGTGTGTTCAGAGTGTGTGTGTTGTTCAGGGTGTGTTGTTCAAAGTGTGTGTGTTGTTCAGGGTGTGTGTGTGTTCAGAGTGTGTTGTTCAGAGTATGTGTTGTTCAGAGTGTGTGTGTGTTCAGGGTGTGTGTGTGTATTCAGAGTGTGTTGTTCAGAGTGTGTGTGTGTGTGTTCAGGGTGTGTGTGTGTTCAGAGTGTGTGTTGTTCAGAGTGTGTGTGTGTATTCAGAGTGTGTTGTTCAGAGTGTGTGTGTGTTCAGGGTGTGTGTGTGTTCAGAGTGTGTGTTGTTCAGAGTGTGTGTGTGTTCAGAGTGTGTGTGTGTTGTTCAGGGTGTGTGTGTGTTCAGAGTGTGTGTGTGTGTTCAGAGTGTGTGTTGTTCAGAGTGTGTGTGTGTTCAGAGTGTGTGTGTGTTGTTCAGGGTGTGTGTGTGTTCAGGGTGTGTGTGTGTTCAGAGTGTGTGTGTGTTCAGAGTGTGTTGTTCAGAGTATGTGTGTTGTTCAGAGTGTGTGTGTGTTCAGGGTGTGTGTGTGTGTTCAGAGTATGTGTTGTTCAGAGTGTGTGTGTGTTCAGGGTGTGTTGTTCAGAGTGTGTTGTTCAGAGTGTGTGTGTGTGTGTGTTCAGAGTGTGTGTTGTTCAAAGTGTGTGTTGTTCAGAGTGTGTGTGTGTATTCAGAGTGTGTTGTTCAGAGTGTGTGTGTGTTCAGGGTGTGTGTGTGTTCAGAGTGTGTGTTGTTCAGAGTGTGTGTGTGTTCAGGGTGTGTGTGTGTTGTTCAGGATGTGTGTGTGTTCAGAGTGTGCAGTTCAGAGTGTGTGTGTGTTCAGGGTGTGTTGTTCAGTGTGTGTGTGTGTGTGTGTGTGTTCAGAGTGTGTGTTGTTCAGAGTGTGTGTGTGTTCAGAGTGTGTAGTTCAGAGTGTGTGTGTGTTCAGGGTGTGTTGTTCAGTGTGTGTGTGTGTGTGTGTGTGTTCAGAGTGTGTTGTTCAGAGTGTGTGTTGTTCAGAGTGTGTGTGTTCAGGGTGTGTTGTTCAGAGTGTGTGTGTGTTCAGAGTGTGTAGTTCAGAGTGTGTGTGTGTTCAGGGTGTGTTGTTCTGTGTGTGTGTGTTGTTCAGAGTGTGTGTGTTCAGAGTGTGCGTGTGTTCAGAGTGTGTGTGTTCAGAGTGTGTGTGTGTGTGTTCAGGGTGTATTGTTCAGTGTGTGTGTGTGTGTGTTCAGGGTGTGTTGTTCAGAGTGTGTGTGTGTGTGTGTGTGTGTTCAGAGTGTGTGTTGTTCAGAGTGTGTGTGTGTTCAGAGTGTGTGTGTGTGTGTTCAGGGTGTATTGTTCAGTGTGTGTGTGTGTGTGTTCAGAGTGTGCGCGTGTTCAGAGTGTGTGTGTTCAGGGTGTGTGTGTTCAGGGTGTGTGTGTTCAGGGTGTGTTGTTCAGAGTGTGTGTGTGTGTGTTCAGGGTGTATTGTTCAGTGTGTGTGTGTGTGTGTTCAGAGTGTGCGCGTGTTCAGAGTGTGTGTGTTCAGGGTGTGTTGTTCAGAGTGTGTGTGTGTGTGTTCAGGGTGTATTGTTCAGTGTGTGTGTGTGTGTGTGTGTGTTCAGAGTGTGCGCGTGTTCAGAGTGTGTGTGTTCAGGGTGTGTGTGTTCAGAGTGTGTGTGTGTGTTCAGAGTGTGTGTTGTTCAGAGTGTGTGTGTGTTCAGAGTGTGTGTGTGTTGTTCAGGGTGTGTGTGTGTTCAGGGTGTGTGTGTGTTCAGAGTGTGTGTGTGTTCAGAGTGTGTTGTTCAGAGTATGTGTGTGTGTTCAGAGTATGTGTTGTTCAGAGTGTGTGTGTGTTCAGGGTGTGTGTGTGTGTTCAGAGTATGTGTTGTTCAGAGTGTGTGTGTGTTCAGGGTGTGTTGTTCAGAGTGTGTGTGTGTGTGTGTTCAGAGTGTGTGTTGTTCAAAGTGTGTGTTGTTCAGAGTGTGTGTGTGTATTCAGAGTGTGTTGTTCAGAGTGTGTGTGTGTTCAGGGTGTGTGTGTGTTCAGAGTGTGTGTTGTTCAGAGTGTGTGTGTGTTCAGGGTGTGTGTGTGTTGTTCAGGATGTGTGTGTGTTCAGAGTGTGCAGTTCAGAGTGTGTGTGTGTTCAGGGTGTGTTGTTCAGTGTGTGTGTGTGTGTGTGTGTGTGTTCAGAGTGTGTGTGTGTTCAGAGTGTGTAGTTCAGAGTGTGTGTGTGTTCAGGGTGTGTTGTTCAGTGTGTGTGTGTGTGTGTGTGTGTTCAGAGTGTGTGTTGTTCAGAGTGTGTGTGTGTTCAGAGTGTGTAGTTCAGAGTGTGTGTGTGTTCAGGGTGTGTTGTTCAGTGTGTGTGTGTGTGTGTGTGTGTGTTCAGAGTGTGTTGTTCAGAGTGTGTGTTGTTCAGAGTGTGTGTGTTCAGGGTGTGTTGTTCAGAGTGTGTGTGTGTTCAGAGTGTGTAGTTCAGAGTGTGTGTGTTCAGGGTGTGTTGTTCTGTGTGTGTGTGTTGTTCAGAGTGTGTGTGTTCAGAGTGTGTGTTGTTCAGAGTGTGTGTGTGTTCAGAGTGTGTGTGTGTGTGTTCAGGGTGTATTGTTCAGTGTGTGTGTGTGTGTGTGTTCAGAGTGTGCGCGTGTTCAGAGTGTGTGTGTTCAGGGTGTGTGTGTTCAGGGTGTGTGTGTTCAGGGTGTGTTGTTCAGAGTGTGTGTGTTCAGAGTGTGTGTGTTCAGAGTGTGTGTGTTCAGGGTGTGTGTGTTCAGGGTGTATTGTTCAGTGTGTGTGTGTGTGTGTTCAGGGTGTGTGTGTTCAGAGTGTGCGCGTGTTCAGAGTGTGTGTGTTCAGAGTGTGTGTGTTCAGGGTGTATTGTTCAGTGTGTGTGTGTGTGTGTGTGTTCAGAGTGTGTGTGTGTTCAGGGTGTGTTGTTCAGAGTGTGTGTCTCACTCTGTAGCCTCCTGCCACCTCCTGCCGGCTCCTCTGGCTGCAGTCCTCTCCTCTGCAGGTAGGGGGAGGCGCTGGGCAGCGGCAGCGAGGAAACATCATGAAGCTGCAGTTTGTACCAGTGAGGCTGATCGTCCAACAGAGCCGAGTCCAACTCTATCAGGATCTACAGGGGGGAGGGAGAGAGAGGGAGAAGGAGGAGAAAGGGAGACACACAGGAATCAAGCAGGGAAGAGATGTGGGAGGCATGTTAATACGGTACAAATCAGAACTAACCCACTCCATTAAGACTATCAAAATAGGACCTTTCTTATATCTGGTTACAAATAAATAAGCAACTCACCTCAACCGAGAAAAACATCTTCCTGTGTGCTCCCTACATTCCCCCAGTCGAATCCCCATACATTAAGGAGGACATGTTCTCCATCCTAGAGGAGGAGATCAACCATTTCCAGTCTCATGGCCACATTGTAGTTTGTGGGGACCTCAATGCAAGTATAATAAGTAATAATCCTAATATAACTAAGTAGGATGAGAACCCAACACACTCAGCACACAGGGAGACAAACACCTAACAGGAGGTAGAAACATCCCCTCCCCAATGTGCCCAGACAAAACTACGACAAAGTAACAAACAAACATGGGACACAGCTCCTACAGTCATTCGCTGGGCCTGTTCATGGTCAACGGTAGGCATCGAGGGGATTCCTATGGTAGGAAGACCTACAGCTCATCTCTGGGTAGCAGTACAGTAGATTACTTCATCACTGACCTCAGCCTGGTGTCTCTCAGAGCTTTTACTGTAAGCCCACTAACACCAATATCAGACCACAGCAAAACCACAGTCTACCTGAACAAATCAACATAAAATCATGAAGTATCAAAGCCAACCAAATTACATACTATTAAAAAAAGTTACAAATGGAAGGAAAGTAGTGTGGACACCTACCAAAACGCTATTAGGCAACAACAAGTCCAATCACTCTTAAACCAGTTTCTGGAAAAAACCTCTAAAAGCAACAGTGAATATGTAAACAGGGCAGTAGAAAACCTAAATGATATATTTGACCTTTCAGCCTCTCTATCAAACCTAAAGGCCTCAAATAGAAACCCCCAAAAAACAACAACCATGACAAATGGTTTGACAATGAATGCAAAAACTTCAGAAAGCAATTAAGAGATCTCTCAAACCAAAAACATAGAGACCCTGACAACCACAACATACGTCTTCACTATGGTGAAACACTAAAACAATATAAAAACACAGTAAGGAGAAAAAGCAACCAACATGTTAGAACCAGCTACATGACACATAGGAATCCATAAAAACTATTGAAAATAATGTCCTCAGCAAATCCCATATTGGCTTTTTACCAAATTATCGTACAACAGACCATATCTTCACCATCAGCAGACAACCAAATAAACAAAACCAAAAGCAAATTATTCTCCTGCTTGGTTGACTTCAAAAAAGCCTTCGATTCAGTTTGGCACAAGGGTCTGCTGTATAAACTGCTAGAAAGTGGTGCTGAGGGAAAAACATATGACATCATTAAATCAATGTACACAAAAAACAAGGGCACTGTCAAATTTGGCAAAAAACACACAGACTTCTTTCCCCAAAGCCGGGGGGTCAGACAATGATGCAGCCTCAGTCCGACCCTCTTCAACATCTACATCAATGAACTGGCGAGGGCGTTGGACCAGTCTGCAGCGCCGGGCATCAGCCTAGCAGGGTTCCTTGTGGTTCCTACAGTCTCTAAAACAGGAGTCAGAGCCTTCAGTTACCAAGCTCCTCTCCTGTGGAACCAGCTCCCAGTTTGGGTTCTGGAGGCAGACACCCTCTCCTCATTTAAGAGTCTGCTTCAAACGTTCCTCTTTGATAAAGCTTATAGTTAGGGCTGGCTCAGGTGAGTCCTGAACCATCCCTTAGTTATGCTGCTATAGGCTTAGACTTCGACTTAGACTACGGGGGGTTCTTGCTGCTTCTTGCATACCGCCAAATACATCTAACTGCAAATATATCTACTTCATATTGATCAAGTTTCTTTGACAAAGTGGTCCTGACTCAACTTCTGTTATGATTTAGCGCTATCTGTCCACCGGGACTGAGGACAAACTGAGACAGACTTTGACTCTGTACAGACTCAGTGATCCCAGCCGGGCCACAGAGAGACGAGTCCTGCTGCCAGGAGCACATACAGAGACATCAGGACACGTGTCCTGCTGCTTATTTCTTTAATAGGTCTACTGTATATAGAAGTAATTCATGTTTCTTTATGATCAGTACAGACACACATCCGTTTACTGTTTTCTACCATTTTCTTTTTTTGTGCTTTTTTTAAATCTATTTATTTATTTTCTTTTTTATTTCTCTGTCTATTTTTATGAATTGTATTTTTTTTCTTTTTATTATTATAATTATCAATATTAATAATAATTGTTTTATCTGTGATGATTTGGCAATATTGTTTACCCAACCTTCAAGCCAATAAAGCAAACTGAATTGAGAGATCAAACGACCAAAATGTGATCTCTGTGTGACTAATCAGAATTTGTGTCAAAAGACTAGTGGCGTAAACTGGAGAAACTGGTACTTAAAGATGACAACATCTGAAACATCAGGTTCTGTTTTCTGTGCGTTCTCCGTGTGTTCTCACCTCTCCCAGGAACTGGCTCTCCTCCTCTCGGACTCGAGCCTGATCCCAGACCGTCAGCTCTAACATGCGTTCTCTGAACTCCCGCTGATGGACTGGAGAGTACATGAAGGTCTGGTTCCATCGAGGTTCCACCGACTTCTTCACCGTCTTTGTTCTCCGCTTACTCTTATCACTGTGAGGAGAGGAGACAGCCAATCACAGAGCAGGAACCACTACTGGTCCCACATAACCAGACCAGATGTTCTTTAGGTTCTATAGTAGAACCACATGGATCAGAAAATACAGACAAGGAACCACAGAACACTGGGTCACTATGAACAATATATTTAGATATGTCACATATACCTGAACCTACACATGTTCTAACCATCACCTGATATCACCTCATCCATAAAACTTTAATTTGTTCTTTTTTTACCTTCTGTCTGGCAGGAAGTAGATCTTGACGTAGGGATTCCTCGGTCTGCCGTCGTCGCGTACAGGAAGTTCTTTGGCTCCGAGAACGGTAACGATCAGCTGATGACCGACTTTATCGTACCACAGCTTCACCTGTAAAAAACAGAAGGTTTAAAATCAGGACAGCAGCATCAAGGAGAATACAGAGGGAGCATACAGCCTACAGAGCAGCAGAGGAACCCCCAGGTACCTATTACCAGAGCATAACAGAATAGAGTAGAACCCTGAATAACAGTGGCAGAACCTTAAATAGAAAGAACCCTATAAAGACACCAGACAAACCCCATATAACATGTAGAGCCCTTTAAAACAGTCAGAACCTTCAACTGCAGCAGAGGAACCCTAGAGAACAGAAGAAGAACCACATAGAAGAGCAGTTGTGAACAACAGAACGGAAGCTAAATCCTAAACAGCACCTGCAGAACCATGTAGAACAAGGGCATAATCATTTCGAACAGTGACAAGATTGATGGAACACCACAAGAAACCCACAGAACTGAAGCAGAACCTTGAAGAACAGAGGCAGAAACCCTGACAACAGAGGAGCCCTATAGCACAGAAGAAGAAGAAGCACAGAGAACAGATGGGGTACCCAACAGAGCAGCATAGTTCTGTGGAACAGAAAGAGAACCTATTCAACAGTAACAAAACTCTGCACAAACTCAGGGTTCTACTGCACTATATTTATCTGACAGCTATTGCCTAGTTACATTACTTGTTACCTGGTAACCAGTTGGTGGGCAGAACTTTAAATTCACCAACAGTAAACTATAAAACGGTTGAGTGAACTAACAGATAGAACTATAGAACAAAGATAGGTGGAACAGACACTCATTCCTCTCTACATCTACAGTTACCTGGATTCTGGGAACCAGAGGACGCCTGTTCAAAGTCTGAAACACACACACGTCACCATGGAAACAGCTGTTAACTGAGAGCTGATTGGCTGTGGGGTGTACCGTGTGGCGGTGCAGTGCATGCTGGGTAAACTTACAGAGACCTGTCCGGATAGAACACTGGGGCTCATGGGAGACGTGACGGAGATGGATGGACCGACTTTCTGAGAGTCGAAGGAACTGGAACCTGAACACAGAACATAGACAACACGTCATTTAGTGTATAAAACAGGAAGCAGACTCTTCTTTTTTATCAGAATCCATTTTTATTTTTTATTCTTACATTTTGTGTTTTGTATTCTATTACTTAATGGATTCATAGCATCCATTTGTGGTAGTTTTGGGTATCTTTGTGTTTGTTTTGCTTCTCTTCGTGGTTATTTTGAATTTCTTTGTGGTCATTTTGTGTGTCTTTAAGCGGATGTTTTCTCTCTTTGTGGCTGTTTTGTTGTGTAAAAAACTCACTGGAGTCAAGCTGGACATGGGTGCTGTCTGCTGCTCTGGAAACATCTCTGAGGAACAAAAAACAAACAACAATCTGTTACAGAACGTTCTAACAGAACAGAACTTCAGGTTCTCTGTGGCTCAAAAGCCACATTATCTAAATCATGTAGTTTGTAGTGTGTATTATCATGCAGGATTTCTACATCAACATGTAAAGTTATTGCTTCTTTTTTTAGACAATATTTTTTTTGTTTAAAAAAAGTAAACCCTTAGATTAACATATGGTCTGGTCTTATTATAACAGTATACTACGCCCTACAAAATACTCTGATGAAACTGCAACTCAGCTTCACTTTTCATTTAATCTTAAGTTCTTCAGTTGTTGTAGGAATGTCCAGTCTTTGGACTCTATTAAAAAAGTGTTAATGTGTCTAATGGAGATTGTCTATGTGTGAGTCCTTCTCTCTGTAGTCTTAATGATGATTCTTATATTAATCTGAACTTCATACAACAAGAGAATGTCATTTTCTGGATTTACAGCTGCCAAGTAAATAATCTTAAATCCCTGGGTTACACTTTATATGTGGATCCAATCACTCTGGATGAGTACTGAATAAAGCAAATTTGGACTGAACAACAGTGAAACTCCTGCAGTCGTATTGCAGAAAAACCAAAAACGCTGGTGTCAAGGACAATAATACTCTTGTGATCTGCTTTTTAGAAATATTATTATCATATATTTCTTTCTTTTGTCCTACTCTTCCTGAAGGCCTCCTATTTATGAACCATTCTTATGTTTGATAAAAAAAACTTTTGATCACAAGGAGGTTTTAACTCATACCGACATAGAAAAGGAAACCAGAAATAAATTGAATAAAAATCTTAACAAATGAGTAAACACATGATTCAAGCCGCCAATAACAACCACCCAGAGATCCTGAGCGACTACGGGCCAGTTGATCCAACGTCCCTGGTCACATACAGGGCCGGGTGTTTATTTTGTACCTATGCTGCTCAACTAATAGCCATTTTGGGACAAATAAATAAAACTTGAACTTCAGTAAAAAGGTGGACATCAATAACAATAATAAAGTTCCCAAGTAAACAAATAAACAGCAGTAAAGTTTTCAGTGATAAAAATTTTGTTTCTGTTTCTTCTAAAACAATTTACAGAATTTACCTTCCTGTCCTTTTTGTAATTATTTATTTCTATTTTTTTATTAGATGAGGATCTAAAACACCAGAAACTGCTGTTAAATCGTCAAAATCAACACTTGTATTCAAAGTTGTGAACTGGTTAAATTTCCTATCGTTAAAAATCTCAACAATGTTGCTTCCATTTGATTGGCTGGCACTGATAGTGTGACCGTTGACCTCCTGTGACCTTGACCCACCCAATTGGTCGGGACACCACCAGCTCCACCTGTGGTTCTGGTTTGGACTCCAGGATGATGTTGTAAACTTCATTAAAGGTGGCTCCCTGAAGAACCCGACCATTCCACTCCAGAACCTGATCACCTGAGAAAAGAGAGATGTACCTGTGAGAACGTCTGTGTTTTAACGGGGACAATATCAGCAGAACAGTACAGTATAAACGTTCAACTCTCAGGGACATGGCTTAGTTTAGCACAAAGACTGGAAGCAGGATGAAACTGGCAAAATGTTAGCAATCTTCATCAAAAGAGACAAAAGTCCACAATTCAACAAATCCAAAGGCTGCTAAGATTACGTGTTGTATCGTGATAGCTAACAAGCGAGGTGGCGGAGGACCCTGGTCTCAGGTGAATGTTTACCTGGTCTCAGGTGTCCCACAGTGTCAGCCAGACTTCCCCTCTTCACCTTAGTGATGAATGCACAGAGACGGCCGGACTCCGTCATCTTCCCCCCGACCACCTGAAAACACTGGCCATGAGCAAGGCACTAAGCTGCACACAGAAGAAGAAGAAAAAAGAAGAAGAAGAGTGCATCACCTTGAGTCCCAGCAGTGCCCCTGTATCCGCAGGAACCGTCCCATCCTTCATCCTCTTATTCAGCAGAATTCGACCTATCAGTCGTTCTCCGTCCTTGGACGGTTGCCACGTGACCGGTTGCTGATGAGTCACAGTGGTAAACATGTGGTTGCAACAACAAACAAACAACAACAGTCCAGTCCAAACAAACTTTGACCTGCTTTCATTTCATACACTACTAACCCTCTAGACCCCATAGAGTTCCATATTTCACTATGGCACCCAAGAGTGTCCTTGTATACCCTTGTATGCCCTTGTATACTATGTATACCCTTGCACCTTGCACTACTTGTCTTGTCTGTACTTGTCTGTAATTGTCTGTACTTGTTACGCACCAATACACCACAGCAAATTCCTCGTATGTGAAAACCTACTTGGCAATAAACCCAATTCTGATTCTGATTCTGATTCTTCATTTTAAAGTTATTTTATAGTATCACAAACAGAAAATAAAGTCAAGAGCTTTGCATTGTAGATACTTTAAGTCGTCAGTGATGAACCGGAACCAGAAATATGCATTGCAACGCTGAGAGCTTGGATTTTTTCGTGGTTTACACAGGATCTAAAAACGTCCCCGTCTTTATTATAATCCAACGGCAGCTGTAAGATTGTGTTGTTAACGAGAGATCCTGATCCCGGAGAGTTGGTAGGGAGGACTGACCGGGTCGCTGCAACTTTTCCACATTTAAATTTGGTGATTTTTTTTCTTTTTTCTTATATATTTGGCAAATATAAATTGCCAAAGATACTATTGACCAGATTACTGTTGTTCTTATAACATTACTGTGATTTACTACATAATTGTTTTATTATATTTATTTTATAATTATTTATTCTATTTATTTGTCATATTGAAAGACAATCTAATCAATGATTAATCCCTGAGTTGAGCGGGGAAATTGTTTTTTAAAAATAGCTTTAGTGCTATTTGTGGTTTTGTCTGGGTTTTTTTTAATGTGTTGAATCAAACTTGGTCCAAAAAGCTACACACGCTGCATATGTGGTATCAAATTAAAGAGAAAGATGTTTTTTTAAATCAAAACAACATGTGATTGTCAAGTTCTTTGTTTTTTTTTGATTAAGGATTAGTTCTTCTGAACTAATTTATTCTTTAATTCTTTCAGTCTCTACTTAAACACAATTCAACTAACTTCTATCCTTCAGCTGATGTTTTAACTGCTTTCACTGTTTACATACAAACTGACACTTCAACTATTTCTGGCACTTCAACTTCAGAGTTGCTTCTTTTTTTAAGACAGTATTTTTATTGTGTTTTAAACCCTTAGATTAACATATGGTCTAGTCTTATTATAACAGTATACTACACCCTACAAAATACTCTGATGAAACTGCAACTCAGCTTCACTTTTCCTTTCGTCTTATCAGACTTATCAGATCAAATAATAACACTTGATTTATTGTCTGTGACTCTTCAGGAACAGTTCTTCAGATGTTGTGTCCAGTCTTTGGATTCTGTTAAAAAAGTGTTAACATGTCTAATGGAAATGATCTAATACCGAGTCCTACTCTTCAACTGCTTTCATGGCTTCGATTGACTTTCAGTAATGTTACACTTGAACTGAATATTGAATGCTTTCCTCGCTTACTCTTACGCTAACACTTCACCTTCTTTCAAGTGATGATTTAAATTATTTTTATTCTTCAGCTGACCAACTGCTTTCACATTTTACACAGTGACATTTCAATTAAGGGCTGATAGGTGGGGGACGGGGCTTAGTCCTACCATAGACATGGGCGCCGGTTCGCCGTGCCAAGAACCGTGATCCCACCATTGGTTGTCCATGTCTCCTAGAAACCAGACATACAGGAGGAAAGAGAAGAGGTCAGAGGTCAAATATTCACTGAAGCAGGTTCAAACTCATTCTGACTCATTTTTTATTTGATTTTAATTGATTTGATCAATTTATGGATTTACAAAACAAAACATGTTAAAGAAAGAATATTTGATTCCAGCAGGTATCATGAAAGTCAACAGTAGAATCCTAAAATAGAAATTAGAGCCAGTCGAGTCTTTTCCAGCCAGAGACGAGAGACGATCTCATTATCACAGAAGGATAAAGGTCCGGCTCTTGTTAGCCGGAGCTGTAGCTGGGTAAGCAGTTAGTTTGGACAACAGTTGTCTAATTGGTCAAACAGTAAAGTGGTTGCTGGTGGAGGTTGATGAGTTGACCCCCCCTCAGAATCCAAGACAACACAAAGTGATCCAGCAGTTTACCAGGAAATCACCAGAACTCCTGATGCCCAGCTGATCCTGCAGGTGCGGTGATGTTCACCAGCCCTCTCAAGTGTGCAGACATGTTGCTGTCTGGTTGGTCAACAGTTGCGTTGCCTCCTGCAGTCTCTGTTTCTATTCTTGTATCTCCACATTGACTCCTGAGGCAGGCTGGGTAATCCACACTCTCCTCTTTTAATCCAATTGAAGTTGAAGCGGTGATTCGGCCGCCTTGCAGCACCAGAGCAGGCAGGAGGTGGTGTTCTGTTCTTAGCTACGTCAGACTATCAAACAGGTTCTCCAGGATCCCGCAGGGTTCTCCAGGCCTTGGTCGATCAGGTTTGAGGGTATATTGATGGTTTTCCTGGTTCTTGTTTCTCTCCAGGTGTCTTCAGGGAACCGACAGCACAGACTCTGAGCTGCTCCGTCTCCTCCAGACCTGAGAGGAGGAACCGAGGACCCTCTGAGCCAATCAGTGCTCATAATCTCTGACCAGGTGACTTCTGGCTCAATGACATGGTGCAGCAGATTAACTCGTAAGCATGACGCCTGATTTCCTGAGAGAGACGACTTGCAGCAACTTTAATACATTTAAGTAACACAGGCAGCAGAGGTACCCCAGACAACAGGAGAGGAGAACCCTGTGGAACAGTGGAGACTTAAATCCGGCAAAGGAAACCCAACGAACACAAGAAGTACATATTACAAGAGCATTATAGAACAAAGTAGAACCCTACAGAACAATGACAGAACCCTCAGGAATAGAACGATCGACAGAGCAGTAGGTGCATCGTGTAGAACACCGGCAGAACCCAGAGAAACACAGGAAGAACCCCATAAGACACCAAATGAATGCCATAAAACACTTTGATAGAACACTAGCAGAACCATCAGCAACAGCAGAAGAACCATAAAGAACAGTAGAAGAACCTCATAAAAAGAAAAATGGTACACAATAAAACAGAGGCAAAATCTGTGGCAACACTAGGAGAACCATATATAACATGTGCTGAATCAATGGAACAGGAAGGAAACCGACAGAATTGAAGCAGAACCTTGAAAAACAGACAGTAACCACAACTCTAACAGAGCCCTACAGAACAGAAGAAGAACCACAGAGAACAGTTGTCGAAACACAAGAGAGCAGCAGAACTCAATCAAAAACAGAACCTTAATTTATTTATAAATTATAACCTCAAAAAGAACCTTATTGAAAAGTGTCAGAACCCCTGAGAAGAGTAAAGGAAAAGCTTTTAAAACAGACCTAAAGGCATACACACCACTATTAGAAACATACAGAACATGCAACCCTACAGAACTACAGAGACGCCACAAAGAATACAGAAACAGAACCTTACATAACAATGGTAGAATTCTGCAGGACAGCCTAAGAACCATGTGGAACAGAGACGCACAGGAGGACTCATGCGAACATCAAAGGAACCCTATTGACCAGAGCACTGAGAGAAGCAAGACCTTAAAGAACCATGAACTTGAACAGTTTGATGGAGCAGCAGAAGAAACAAGCCCAACTGAAATAGAACCCCCAAAGATAGCCCTAAATAACAGAAGAAGAACCACAGAGAGCAGATGTGGGTCCCTATGGAGTAGCACAGCTCTGTGGAACAAAAATAGAACCCTATTGAACTAGAAGAGCCCTGTAAAAACAGAGCCCAACAGAATAGGATATATTTTGTTATTTTGTTATCTGAGGTCAGAGGTCAGAGCTGTCTGTGTCTGTGGTTCTCAGAGTGTTCTAGAAGGAACCCTCTGGTGTCTGTTTGAGGAAGTTCAGGGTAAACCTGCTCAGTTGGAGGTGAACACAGAGTTTATCTGTAAGAAGATTATCACGCTGAGCTAATTACTGACGGAGAGAGAGAACATAAACTAAATGTCTCTCTATCTCTGTCTCTACTGTCACTCTTCTGTTTCCTCTCACCTGTTCAAACACCTGTCAACAGAATTTAGCACCTTCAGAACTTTTCATATTTAATTTAATATGAAGTCACTTTTAGCCGCATTAACAGACTTTTAGTAGCCAGAAAAACATCCAAAGCTTCATTAAATCATTATTATAAATTATGTTTGTATTTGTATGGATACAATGAGTTTCTGTAACTAACGATATACAGTATATATGTAACTATATACTATATATTTAAATATAAACTATATATAAATTATAGAATTTTTTTTCATTTAATTTAATAATAAATTGGGATCAAATTGATGATCATGTTAGCGTACAAAAAAAAAGCTGCATTATAAAGCAGTAACCCATTAATCACTTAAACTTTCCTTTATAGAGGGATCCTTTTCCTTTTCGGGAGAATTATCTATAAATAACAACAGCAAAATTATGTTTTACCTTGAAATACAGAGGAGTTTTGGGGCTTTTCTCAGCCCTGAGACATGTCTGCAGGCTTCCTCACAAGCTGCATACAGTCCGTTTGTTACCTGAGCTATTAAAGCTGAAATGCTGCAGCTGTCTACTCTTTGAAGATGTAAAGATTTCCTGTCTGTCCTGATGAGGGCACTGACCAAACCCCACGGTTCCTGTCTAACCCTCTGCTCTGACTCACAGGTTGAACAGAAAAGGTAACTTTTTCTATCTTTTCTTCCACCAAAAAACATTACTTGGCCAAAAGTATGTGGACAACCCTGAACCCCACATATGTACATCACGTAGCCACTCACTGTCGGGCTCGTCACAGCTGGTGTACTCGGGCGTGGTCAGCTCCTCCTCCGAGCTGC